>VZUI01028424.1:0-68442 GCA_013401135.1 Cettia cetti
CCGCAGCGCCCCGGGATGCCGCCGGGCGGCCGCATGGCACCGCAGGGCCCGGCCATGGGCCCTCCCGGCTACGGCGGGAGCCCCGCGGTGCGGCCCGCGCTGGCGCAGGCCGGGCTGGACCAGGCTCGCAAGCGGCCGGCGCCGCAGCAGCTTCAGCAGGTGCAGCCGCAGGCGGTGCCCAACCGCAACCACAAGTAAGGCACGGGGAGAGAGCGCATCCCGGGGCTAACGAGCATCCCCGGCTGTTGGGGACATCCCGGGGCATCCCCAGACAATGGGAGCATCCCGGGGCAGCAGCAACATCCTTGGGCAGCGGGGACATCCCTTGGTTGGAGTTGAGGGTCTGGAAAGTTTTTTCCAGCCTCAAGGATTCTGAATTCTTGGCCATCCTGCAGCGCTCGCTTCGATCGGGTCCTTGTGCATTCCCCTTGTATTGGAGGACAGCACTGGGCAGGGCTGAGCTTATGACACGTGCCTGCATCCTGATGTGATGCCCCAGTGAGAATGAAATTCATCCTGAATTTAAAATGCTGTTCCTGGAAAAGCCAACCCAAAGCTGATTGAGGCTGGAGGGTCCCTTGGTGTGGGCGTTGTGTCACCTTCTCAAGGGATGAACCCCCTTTCCAGTGGATGCAACCTGCTTTCCAATAGCTGTAATTCCCTTTCAGAGTGCTCAGAGGGGTGGGAAACACTGAGATTAGCAGTTAGCCACACTGGAGCAGGGCCCAGCTGAGTGGGGAGTCACTGGCCAGTCGGTGCTGCAGGTTTGTGAGTTCCCATTTTCACGCCTGTTTTGCCTCTTGCCCCTGTCAGCGCCAAGAAGAAGAAGATGGCAGATAAAATCCTCCCGCAGCGGGTGAGTGGGACACGGGGAGGGGCTCAGGGGGGAGCCTGGGGCACTCTGGGGAGCTGATGGGCATTTCCATCACTGCTTGGCCACAGATCCGTGAGCTCGTGCCCGAATCCCAGGCCTACATGGACTTGTTGGCCTTTGAGAGGAAGCTGGACCAGACCATCATGAGGAAGCGCTTGGATATCCAGGAGGCTCTGAAACGCCCCATCAAGGTAGGGCAGCCCATGGATTGTATCCGGGGTTTGGAGGCTCCTGAGTTCAGGCAGGGTCGTGTCCTATCAGCAGTCCCAGTGCTCTGGACACAGCCAAGGACTGGGACCAGCAACACCTGTGTCCTCACTGCTCCAGGAGAGGGGGAATGTGAGGCAGCTGAAAACGCTGAGCTCAGCTTTAGCAAAACCTGTGCAAGACAGCTGGATCTTTAACGCTGAGCTGATGCTTTTTCTCGTAGCAAAAGCGAAAGCTGCGTATTTTTATCTCCAACACCTTCAACCCAGCCAAGTCGGACGCGGAGGATGGCGAAGGAACCGTCGCCTCCTGGGAGCTTCGGGTGGAAGGACGGCTGTTGGAGGATGTAAGTGGGAAGTACCCAACCTCAGAGCAGACTATGGATCTGGAATTGGCAACGAAACCAGTTTCCTAGTGTCTGAGAGCACAGCTGGGGCTTGATATCCTCCTTCATCTCTGTTTTCCAAGGAGTCTGATGGTGACGAGACCGAGAGCCCAGCTCGGAGACTGATGGGTGTCCCCATGGCAGGACATGAGTTGTCCAAAGTTCTTAGAGTTGTGAGAATCACTGGTGAGAGCAGCTCAGTGGCACTCGTGTCCCCAGCTCTGAGAACCAGGGCTCTGGCATTGTACGTAACTGCTGAGGGGTTTAACTCCTGCGAGCTCATCTTTAACTCCAGTCTTTCCCTTTCTGACTTGGAAACTTGATTTTTGAGCACACGTTGGTGAATTCAGGTGTTCAGAACTTACAGGAGCTGTCGTGCACGGTGGCTGTGCTTGAGTGCTGAGACTTGCTGCCCTAACCCTCTTCCTCCCTGTGTTGCTTGCAGTCTGCTCTGTCCAAATATGATGCCACCAAGCAGAAAAGGAAATTTTCGTCCTTCTTTAAATCTCTGGTCATTGAACTTGATAAAGACCTGTATGGCCCTGACAATCACCTAGTAGAGGTGAGCTGCTTTTTGCTGTGTTTCCTCTAAAAGTGGGTTGGTGTTTCAGCAGGTGGGGTTTGTGTGTCATTTATAACTTGGGAGGTGGGAATCCTTGAGGCTCCTGGGAGCCAGGAGCTCTTGAATTCTCACTTTGGCTTTTCCTCTCACTTGCTGAAGGTCAGAATAAATGTATTGACTCTTATTTTAAAATCTTTAAGTAGGAAGAATTGGAGCTTTCTCTAGTTGGGTGGGATTTACTGGCAAAGCTTTTGGGTGCCCAGCAGCAGGAGCAGGGGGAATCATGTTGGATGGGGCTTCTAAATTCCCTCTCATGTTCCAGTGGCACAGGACTGCTACGACTCAGGAGACAGATGGCTTCCAGGTGAAGAGGCCAGGGGATGTGAACGTGCGCTGCACTGTCCTGCTGATGCTGGATTACCAGGTAGCATAGTAGGGAAGAATTCCTCCCCGTGGGGGTGGTGAGGCCCTGGCACAGTTGCCCAGGGAAGCTGTGGCTGCCCCATCTCTGGAAGTGCCCAAGGCCAGGTTGGACAGGGCTTGGAGCGGCCTGGGGTAGTGGAAGGTGTCCCTGCCTATGGCAAGGAGGTGGGATGAGATTTCTTTAAGGTCCTTCCCAGCCCAAACCATTCCATGATTCTGTGCTGGCAGCAGCAGTGGCCGTGTCTGGGGCTGCCTCACCTCTCGGTGCTCTTTGTTCAGCCTCCCCAGTTCAAACTGGATCCCCGCCTGGCTCGGCTCCTGGGCATCCACACCCAGACCCGGCCTGTGATCATCCAGGCCCTGTGGCAGTACATCAAGACCCACAAGCTGCAGGACCCCCACGAGCGGGAGTTCGTCATCTGTGACAAGTACCTGCAGCAGGTGAGCAACGGCAGGGCTGGAACAGCAGCACCTGCCTCAGTTTCCTCATGTGGGCAGCCAGGGGTGGCTGCACCGAGCCCCTGCTCCTCCCTCAGCCCTGTCTCTGTCACAGATATTTGAGTCGCAGCGGATGAAGTTCTCTGAAATCCCACAAAGGCTTCACGCCTTGCTGATGCCCCCCGAACCGATCATCATCAATCATGTGATCAGGTGAGGCTGCTCCACGTGAGTTCCCCTTTCCAGGAAGGAGTGGGAGGGATGGATGAGGCTGGCACGGGCAGACAATGTGAAATGTCCTGATTTTCAGCAGCAGTTCCCATGTTGCCTGTCACTGTTCCTTTGTACAAGAACAGCCGCCTCTGTCATTACCACGTCCCTCTTCCAAAGGCACTCCCACATCCCTGCTGTCCTTTGCTGGGGATAGAAGCCTTTTTGGAGCAATCACTCATTTCTTTTGCTGCAAAGCTTTTGCTACTTTTGGGGCTGAGGCTGACAGTGGCATGGCTTGTCCCTGTCCCTGCCTGCAGTCCGTTTGCTGCAGCATCCCAGAGGAGCTGCATTTGCTGCTTCCTTGAACTGGTCCCAGATTTTGCCTTCTTTCTGGAGTTGCTCCCTGATTTTGGCTTCTTTCTGGAGTTGCTCCCTGATTTTGGCTTCTTTCTGGAGCTGCTCCCTGATTTTGGCTTCTTGTGCATGTCCCCAGTGTTGACCCAAATGACCAGAAGAAAACAGCCTGCTATGACATTGACGTGGAGGTGGACGATACCCTGAAAACTCAGATGAATTCCTTTCTGCTCTCCACAGCCAGTCAACAGGAAATTGCTGCTCTGGATAACAAGGTAGGAAAAGCTCCTCCAGGTCTGCTCTCCTTGTTGCTGGGCAGGGATGTGTCTCTGGACAAGACAGGAGTGCTCTGTTGTTTGGAAGCTGCAGTGGGATGAGTTGTGTTTCCAAATATGTGGCTGTACCTGGAAATGTAATTTTTAAAGCAAACAGTCTGTGGGAAAATTGGTTGTATTTAGAGCAGGAAACTGGGAGCTGAGAATCCTGGTAAGTGTAAGTCAGCCAAAGAGTAGGAATTTGCCTTCATGTGTTGGTTCTCTTGATGTTTCTGACTTCTCTCCTGTTCAGCAGTTCCATTCTGTGTTTGTCTCCTTCAGATCCATGAAACAATTGAGACCATCAACCAGCTGAAGACACAGCGCGAGTTCATGCTGAGCTTTGCCCGAGATCCTCAGGGCTTCATCAACGACTGGCTCCAGTCCCAGTGCCGAGATTTGAAGGTAAAAGCTTTGTCTTGTGTGGAAGGTGATCCAGTTCACACGCTTCCCTCATTAGAATGAGCTCCCACAGAGAGAAGGAGGCAATTTCCTCCTCAGAAAGCGAGGCTGGGATTTGAGTCAGACATAAGAAGCTGACCTGAGTGTGCTGAGATGTCTGTGAGGAAAGGGAAGGGGGTGGGTTTGCTCAGCACAGCCAGAGCTTTTGCTGAGCTGTTGTGCCTTTGTGCTCCCCAGACAATGACTGATGTGGTTGGGAATCCCGAGGAGGAGCGCAGAGCCGAGTTCTACTTCCAGCCGTGGGCGCAGGAAGCCGTGTGCCGATACTTCTACTCCAAGGTGGGCGTCCCTGGGCAGGGGTCCCTCTGTGCCCGTCACTCCTTGGGGCACACAGTGCTGGGGGAAGGTGGTGGCTGCATCTTGGTCCCAGTTTGAGCTCACCCTTGCCCAGCTGGCTCCTGTGTTGATTGGGTGCTCTGGTGCTGCACCACCCGAGGATGTTAACGCTGCAACTCTGCTCCTCTTGCAGGTGCAGCAGAGACGGCAGGAATTGGAGCAGGCCCTGGGGATCAGGAACACATAGGCTGCTCTGCTCCTCCCCAGGCAGAAGCATCACAGCTGTTTGTGGAGAAGAGCTGCAGAGCTCACTGTTCCAGCTCACTGAATCCCACTCTGACAGCAAGACCCACGTTATTCATCCTGGCATTGTCCCTGCTGGGGCAAGTCCAGGACATCTGGGGCAAGCAGACAGGCTCCAATGAGCACACATTTCTACCTGGTTTTCTTTCTGGCTGTTGCCTTGTCAGTCCCACAAGCATCCCCGTGACTCCGCACTGCCCGTAGTGTCCCCGGTAGCCAGAGTGACTCAGAGTCTCTTTTCAGCCCATTCCTCCCCAGCCAGCATCTGGCTGGGCCCTCAGAGCTGGCTCTGAAGCCTGGCTCTGCTTTAAGGTGTGGCTGGGCTCTTCCCTGCCACGTTTTACAGCCCGTGCCAGGCACTGTCGTGGGCAGGATGCCGTGAGCTGACATACCTCCCTGCCCTCTCCCCCTCCTCGGAGGGTGCTGCTGCACTGGGCTGCCTCATAGGTCACTCTCCTCCTTGAGGAAGTTACTGAACTGCATAGAGAATTGCTTCTTCCCTTCTCCCCTGCCCCGTTCCCTTCGTGTTCGTGGTGGACTGTCCCAGGCTGGGATCACAGGGAGACAAGGCATTGGCTTCCTGCAGGGATGTGGAAGCGTTGGAGTGATGCAGCGCTCTGCACTTCAAACACCTACAAGTGGGTTCCAGCAAACCGTGTGGCTGCTTGTTTTCCCTGGAGCAAGGAGAGGGGATGCAGCAGCTGCCTGGAATTCTGCAGGGACAATGTTGTAGGCTCATTCCTTTGGGACAGTTGTCCTGTGTCACTTGCTGTGGGGACCAGAAGCTCTGTCACGTGGATCCAAGGGTGTAGCAGGACAGCCCTTGGAAATGGACATTTTTCCAAGCATATGTGAGTTAGCAGGTGTTTCTGTGCTGAAGCTCCTGTGGCTTGTAGTCAAGTTTTAGGCTGTGGGGCTGCCATAGGGCCCAGCATGGTTCAGGAATGTACAAATAGATTTTCTCCACTGTGAGGAGTAGCAGCCCTGATGCCTCCTCCTGGAATGAGTTCCTGGTGGTCAGGCTTAGGAGAATGAAATAGCTCCTCTTTACCCTGATCCCAGTGTTTCTGCTCGGGACTATAATGCAAATGGACTCCAAAGCTGGTCTGACTCTTGGAATAACTGCAGGATCATGTTACTGATGAGCCCTC
The DNA here is from genome assembly GCA_013401135.1 of Cettia cetti. Classification (NCBI taxonomy): domain Eukaryota; kingdom Metazoa; phylum Chordata; class Aves; order Passeriformes; family Sylviidae; genus Cettia; species Cettia cetti. Next base: position 5,963 of record VZUI01028424.1, read on the forward strand.
ACCCAGTTCGGTGTGGCTGGGGAGGCTGCTGTGAGTTGGAGCACCTGGGTGGCCCTACTACTCCTTGTGTCTGTGTTACTACATGTCTGTGAGTAATAGACTCTCGACTTCCCCTCTCCTTTGCCCTTCTGAAATGCTCCTCTGTGGTACTGGGGTGAAGGTCTTGGTGCTGGAGAAGCAGCCCCTGACTCCTCAGGGTACTCCCACAGGAGGGATGCTGAGTCCTACATAGGCAAACGTAGCTGTTGCAGAGTAACTGCTTTTCTTAACTGAATATTACGGTTTTTTCCATGGACCAAAATTTTTTTTTGTACTGTATCCTTGTAGACGTCACCCAGTTTTAATAAAAGACTCCTGTGAAGGAAGCTGTCCTCCTCCTTCCACACTGACAGCTTGCACTCTCCCAGCTGCCATGGGGGATGAGCCTGGTGACTCCCAGGGAAGGGACAGGATCATCTCTGCTTTCTTCATTTCAAAGCCAGCAGGGTTAAATGACTGGAGAGAAAATGTTCTTCATATTTTGGCCATTTATAGCAAGCCCTTCTTGGAGGGATCTCCCAGCTTGCAGACTCTGTTAAGCCTTTGCAGAGGTGTTATTGTGGTAAACAGAGTAACTTCAGCAAAAGTGGAAATCCAGTGGCCAGTGCTAATAAATCCTGAACTGCCCCTCGTCCACTTAGCTGGATTGTGGCAGCCTGTTGGGCATCCCAGGGGAGTAGGGCAGAATTTGAAAGAAATTTTAGTACAGTTTACATGCAAAGGTTTAAAATTAGGCAAAAGGGGATTTATTCTCTACACCCTGCTTGTTTATAGAACATAAATGCCTTGCTGCAGACCTGGGAGCCCCTGGGGCAAGGGAAGGATCCTCTGGGTGAAAAGTGCTGCTGCCTCGGGCTGTGGTGGGGGCTGGAGCCGAGTCCTGAGGCTGCAGCAGGCGGTTCCTGCTTCTTCGTGGGGGGGATATGGCACTTTTTAGCAAGAGGGGCAGCTCTGATCCCTGCTTTGGGACAGTGACAGAGGGGAGAACGGCTGGAGCTGTGTCAGGGGGGTTGGGATGGATATCAGGTAAAGGGTGTTTTCCCCCAGAGGGTGCTCAGGCACTGACCAGGCTCCCCAGGGAACGGCCACAACCCTGACCCTGCCAGAGCTCAAGGGGTGTTTGGAGAACGCTGTCAGACACAGGGTGGGATTTTTGGGGTGACTCGCTAATACTTGTGGGTCCCGCCCAGCTCAGGATATTCCCGATTCTGCGGGATCTGAGCTGCTCCAGGGCAGCGCTTTGCACCTGCCGCGCACTGACCACCGGCTGTGCCGGGAGCGGGTGCCCGGTGCCCCCGGGGCGAGGCGGGGCTGGGGGCGGGCCGGGGCCGCCCCTGCTCCGGGCAGCCTTGAAATAGCAGAGACGGGTTCCAAGCTCGCAGTGCCCCGCTCCCGACACCATGGGTGGCAAGAAGGTTTGCATCGTGGGCTCTGGCAACTGGTGAGCGCCGGACACCCGGGTCCCCTCGGCGAGCACGGCGCGGTCCCCGCCCTCCCCTGTCCTCCCTCGGCACCCCCGGTAGTCGGTGCCAGCCATCCCCATTCCTGCAGGTCACAGCGTGACCTGGGCTGCCCTGGGCTGCCCAGTGCCCGCAGCCACGGCCTCCCTCTGCCCTCGCAGGGGCTCGGCCATCGCCAAGATCGTCGGTACCAATGCAGCTCGGCTGAGCAGCTTCGAGAGCCAGGTGAACATGTGGGTGCTGGAGGAGGAGGTGGGCGGCCGGCGGCTCACAGACATCATCAACACGGAGCACGAGAATGTCAAGTACCTGCCGGGGCACAAGCTGCCCCCCAACGTGGTGAGTGTGGGCTGCCAGCAGTCTCTCGGCGGGGCAGAGCTGTCGGCCAGGCTCTGGGGAGAGGTCAGCAGCTCCGGGGGCTGCTGGAAACCCAGGGTGTGAAGGCAGGGGATGCACCGGGCTGTGCGGGGCTCAGTTACGCCCTCCCACTGACCTTCATCTGTGCTTGGATGAGCTGCAGCCTTGGCTGCTCTCACTGCCCACCTTTGCCTCTGCTCTGGCATCCCACAGGCTGGGCTGGAGGCCATGTGGCTGCCTCTGAGCTGGCATCATCCCACTCTGCTCCAGCCCCTCTCCCCTGCCAGCTCTGGCAGGGACCTCAGCATGGTGACTTTGGGCCCGTCCTTCCCTTCCAGCTTCCCAGTCCCTAATAACAGTCACACTCTCTGCAGGTGGCAGAGCCAGACCTGCTCAAAGCCTGTGCAGGGGCCGATGTCCTCCTGTTCGTGGTGCCCCACCAGTTCATTGGCAAAGTCTGTGACCAACTCAAGGGCCACGTGAAGAAAGAGGCTGTTGGGATGTCGCTCATCAAGGTGTGAGCAGGAGCTGCACTGGGCCAGGGCAGGGGAGCTGGAAGCAGCCTGGCTTGGAGAGGCTGCCAAGGGAATCCGAGGATTTTGGAACAGAAATGGGAAGTGGGAGGAAAAGGGAAGTGGGGCTAGAGTCTTTGTGTGGGGATTTGGAGGTGTTGGTGGAGAAGGGTGAGGGGATAAGGGGGATCTCAGGTGCTGAGAGGAGCAGGGCCAGGATCAGCTGGAGCACTGCAGCACAGGGGTGCAGGGCAGGTACCCAGGAGGGGCAGGTGCTCATGGTCTGGTTGGCAAGGCAGTGTTCAGTCAGTCAAAGGTTGGACTCAATGTCCTTAGAGATCTTTTCCAGTCTAATTGATTCTGTGATCTCTGTCCCAGGGTGTGGATGAAGGACCAGATGGGCTGAGGCTGATCTCAGACATCATCCATGAGAAACTGGGAATAGAAATGAACGTGCTCATGGGGGCCAATATTGCCAGTGAAGTGGCAGAAGAGAAGTTCTGTGAAACCACCATCGGTAAGGAGCCAACACCTCCTCATTAGCAGCTTTCATGTGTGATGAGCAGGAAGGGGCAAAGGGCAGAGTATGGTACAGCTCCAACTCCTGCTGCCTCAGGTGAACTGCTCCATTCCCTGGGAAGACAGGAGACTCCATAGGGGCTGGCTGAGCCCATTCCCAGGGTTTGTGATGGGATCACTCACTTCATTAACAACAGAGTTGTGTAGCTAAAAGTTCCTGCCAGCCTGGACCCTGTTTCAGGCAGCTGCCTGGCACAAATTAAAGGGCTGGGCACCAAGAGGCCCTTTAGGAATTAAATTCCATCCTTGATTTCCTTGGGCTTCACAGGATGCCCACCTGGATCTCAAGTTATTGCTAGCCAGGGTTGCTTGGAAGTTCATCTGGTGACTGTTTCAACATCCTCCACACTGCTGGGGACTGTGCACAGAGCCAAAACAAACAGAACCATTTGCTGGGTCAGAAGTTGTGGCATTCAAAGTGTCTGTTCTATTAAACAACAGCAAACACACTGGGCAGGAGGCTGGGGAGGTGGAGCAGAGCCCACAGCCCCTGCAAGCACACAGGACCCTGCAGGGACAGGCAGGACAGAAAGCTTTGAAGATGCTTTTAACCTACTAAGCATTCAGAAAGTCATTTCTGTCTTGCTTGACACAGCAGCAGGGATTGTCCCTGTCTTCTGGGAATGCCAAAGTTGAACACTGCTTATCTGTCAGGCAATGTGTGCCTGGCTCTGTGTGGACCTGCAAATGTTTTGCAATGTCCATTGGTTAGGCAATAGGTTTCTCACACTGGATGACCTTCAGAAAAGCATGGACCTACCTCAGGGCGTTCCCCGTCATCTTCTTCCTCGTCCCTTTGTCCCCTCAGGCTGCAAGAACATGAAGAACGGGCAGATGCTGAAAGACCTGATGCAGACACCCAATTTCCGTGTGTCGGTGGTGCAGGAGGCTGACACTGTAGAGATCTGTGGGGCTCTCAAGGTGTGCAGGGCTTGGTGAGCAGAGCCCAGGGCTCTGCAGGCAGCTCGGGGCAGAGCTGCCTGCAGATGATGGGCACTGACAGACAGCAGCCAGTGCTTGGGCTCACAGGCTGCTCACAGATGCAGCCAAGCCCCGAGATGCCTCCACATTGCCATTGTTTTCCAGAACGTGGTGGCTGTAGGAGCTGGTTTCTGTGATGGGCTCGGCTACGGCGACAACACAAAGGCTGCTGTGATCCGCCTGGGCCTGATGGAGATGATTGGCTTTGCCAAACTCTTCTGTAAGGGCTCTGTCACCTCTTCCACCTTCCTGGAGAGCTGCGGCGTTGCTGACCTCATCACCACCTGCTATGGGGGCCGCAACCGCAAGGTCGCCGAGGCTTTTGCCAAGACTGGGAAGGTGAGCAGAGCTGGAAGAGGCTGACACCGACACTTGTGTGGGTGAAACTGTGTCAGGGGAGCTTTAGGCTGGGTATCAGGAAAAAGTTCTTCACCCAGAGGGTGGTCGGACACTGAACAGGCTCCCCAAGGCTGCCAGAGCTCAAGGGGTGTTTGGACAACACTCTCAGGCACAGGGTGGGGGTTTGGGGTGTCTGTGTGGGGCCAGGAGTTTGAGTGGATGATCCTTGTGGGTCCCTTCCAACTCAGGATATTTTAGGACTCTATGATCCCTGCATTCACCTGGTGAGCAGGCAGGGAGGTGGTCCCAGTTAGCAGCACTGTGGGATCTGTGCTTGGCTAGTGCTGCAGCCCAGCTCCAGGGCAGGAACGTGGTGCAGCAGTGGGGTTGCAGGTCCAGCTCCTCACTGCTGGCTTGTTTCAGTCCATTGAGCAGCTGGAGAAGGAGATGCTGAATGGGCAGAAGCTGCAGGGTCCCCAGACATCTGCAGAGCTGCATCGAATCCTCAAGAGCAAGAATGTAGTGGAGAAGTGAGTGCTGGAATCTCTGTGCTTCGTTGGGGTGGGGCTGGGACCTTTTCACGAGCAGCAGGAGGGGGAAGCCCCCTTGGTGTCTCTGCACTGCCCACGTCACACCAGCTGGGCAGGAGTGGCCTGTTGGATGGGGCAGTGCCATTGGCCCACCTGCTCCTGTGTGCCATGACAGAAATCGAGGTGCTCTGACTCTGCCATCTGTGGTGACCTTCTTTGCCTGCCCACAGGTTCCCCCTCTTCACTGCTGTGTATCGGATCTGCTATGAGGGAAAACCTGTCACTGACTTCATCACGTGTCTCCAGAACCACCCTGAGCACATGTAAGGGGCTCTGCCTGCACACCACAGGCCCTGCCGAGATGTGCTGGGAGCTCCTGCCCACACCAACCTGATCTGCTGCCACAGCCTTGGAAGGAGTCCAGGTCTCCTGGGAGCCTTTGCAGACTGCTGGAAGAGCAGAGGTTCCCTGACACTGCCCTGGACACTGAGCCTGGCACAGGCAGAGGTACCTGCTGACCTCTCTCTCTCTTTGAAGGGCTCATTTAATTGCTGCTGTCTAAGGTCTGCCCTGAGCAGGGCTGAGTATCTTCCTCCTTCCCCTTCCTCACAGTGGATACAGCTGTGGGAAGGACTCTTCCAGGCCACCATGATGGATAAGGGCTGGGCACTACCTGGGTGTGAAAACAGTGTCCCAAGTCCTCCCTCTTAGCCCCATGGAGCCACTCTGGGTGACACCAGCTCTTCCCTACTTGCTGCTGCTTTTGCATTCCCTGTCTGGTGGAGAGGGCACAGTCCCCTGCCAGGCTCCACCTGCTGAGTGGAGCTCTCAGGACTCCCAAAGGCTCTGAGGATCTTACTAAGCAGCACCAGCACAGACAATGGCATTCCTTCCCACCCAGCCATGTGCTGCTTTCCCCCAGCTGCTCCTGCTGACCCAGGAACACTCTGGAGCTTGTTTATTTAGAGCTTTTTCTCTATCAGATCTGGCCCCAGCCCTGGGGAGCTCCCCTATTGTCACAGGTTTGCCTGTGCTAATTCCATGCCCGTTGATTTCTGTCTCAGTTTGTCCTCTGGGGCTTGGCACTGCAGGGACCAACTGCCCCCGAGTCTGTGTGAGCAGCTGCTGTAACCCCTACCTTGTACCCAGGCAGGTGGGCCACCACAAGGCACCTGAGTCATGTTGTTATTAAGTAAATGCTCCACAGCCACACTTTGCCTTCCTCTGGCTCACTTCAACCTGTGCTTGACCCTCTGTGCTTCCCGTGTGGCTGTCCAGGAGCTGAGGAAGGAGATCTCACACTTCCCCTCATGTGGGGATGCTGCAAACTGCCCACTGGCACAGGGACAGGAACAGGCATAGTACAGGTACATGGAGATGCCCAACCATCCCAGGACAGGACAGAGGTCTCACACTCAGCCTTTGAAATTTGCCCCTTGTCCAGCTGGGTGCCACAATGTCCCTCTGCTCCTCTGAAGCTGGTGGTGTTTGCTCAGGCCACTGATCCTACCTTGGGCTGGAAGGTTGGAATGCTGCAGGGCTCCCTGTTCTCCCCCATTCAAGTCCCAAAGCCAAAGGGTCTCTGACTAGCAGTGTACCTTTAAAATAACAATAAACATGGAGAGGAGATAGGAGATGCTCTTGTTCTGCGCCTTCAGTGCGTCGCTGTTGCTGGGTTGGTGCCTGCTGGACTTGCTGAGTGCTCAGAACAGGGCACTGCCCGTTCCCTCCTGGCTCTGCATCCTCCTGTGCTGTCCCAGAAACAGCAAGAATGCCCCTGTAGGTCCCTGTTTAGCCACGACGTCACACAGTGTCCCACTTGCTTTGTCTCAGCAGCGGTTCCAGGATTAAAATTTGGCCGTAGGACTATGGTGGGTTGGGATTGCAACATTGAACAGGGTCCAGAGTCCTCACCTGGGGCCTGCAGGAACCAGGCCAGGACCCCACTGTGCCCCAGACACCGCACCCTCTCCTCCTCTGATGTTTGGGCTTCCCAGGACACGCTGTGGGATTTTATTCATCTCTTCCCAGCTGCTTTTCTCAGACTCGCCTTGTCCCTGTGTGTTTTTAAAGGAGCCCCGTACTGAGTGACCTTTCCAGGGCTCTGAACCTTCTGCTTGGTGTCTTACAAGGGGAATTTAATCTGCTGGCACTGCACTTGTTTCTGTGCCTTTTATTAGCCACGTTTCCTCAGCAGGCACTCTGCGACCTTTAAATTCAGAACTGTCGTGTGGGGGGAGCCGACACAGCTTCCTCTGCTGAGGAGCTTTATTGAGCTTGGAGGGAGGATAAAGGAAGTCCAGTATGTTCCTGCAGGGCTGGCACAACTTGTAGTTCTCTTTGTCTTCAAGGGCTTCAGGAATCCAAGTGTTTGGATATGAGGCTCATGCAGGAGAGAGGGTCCCTGAGCTCCACTCTCTTGTACAAACTCCTGTCAGCACCTGCCTGGAGCTGCAGCAGAATCCAGCAGGGATTTGTGTTTAGCTGGGAGCTCCTCTGCAATAGAAATGCTTTGTGCATCCCCTTTGTCCGTGTTCCTTTGATCCTGGAAGCGCCCGAGTCCCTGCAGACCCTTGCTGAGGGTCCCAGGTCCCACGTGGGAAGACCAGCACACCGAGCTCTCACTTTTAAACACACCACACTGGAGCTGGATGTCGCGAGCTATAAAAAGTCTTCCCTTTGCCATTTGGAATTATGTTCTGCAGGCTCAGCACATCCCAGTGCCGCAGCCCTGGGAGCTACTGCTGGGGGAAAGGATGAGGAGGGGAGAAAGAGAGATCCTGGCAGCTTCGGAGCTCCAGGGAGCCCCGGAAAGAGCAGGGCTGGGCAGCAGGGTTCAAATGCTGGAAAGGAGCTCCGGGAGGAGAGCAGCTGCCACAGCCGGGGGCAGGAGGGGACTTGGGGGCACACGGTCTGTTGGGAAGCAGGCCCTGGGCTGGGGGCACACTGGGACCCTCGGGGAGGCACTGGGACCCTCAGGATGGCACCAGAGCCCTTGTGAAGCCACCACGACCATCGGGATGGCACCGCACCTCCGAGCCTCAGGGCTGCAGCAGGGCCAGGAGAGCCTCGGCTCCATCCATGCGCGGCCAAGGACTGTCCCTTGTGGTCCCCCGGCGCCGCACCTTAGACAGGGAGACCCGCGGGTTCCGTCGTGCAGAGGGGCCCGTGTAGGCAGAGCCGGGGATCCTGAGGCGGCGGCGACGGCGGCGGGAGCGGCCCCTGAGGGGGGAGACTGAGGCGGGGCCGCCAGGGGGCGCTGAGGGCACCGCGCGGGTTTCCCGCGCCCGCCGGGGACACACGTGACCACGCGGGACACGTGACCATGCGGGGCACGTGACAGCGCCGCGCCAGGTGACGCGGGCCGGGAGCGCGGCGGAGCGGGACGGGAGCGGTGAGTGCGGAGGGACGGGGGACGGGAGCGGTGAGTGCGGAGGGACGGGACGGGGGACGGGGGACGGGAGCGGTGAGTGCGGAGGGACGGGACGGGAGCGGTGAGTGCGGAGGGACGGGAGGGGGTGATGGACGGAATGATGTACGGAACGGGTGAATCCGCGCTCCCGGCCCCGCGCACCGCCACCTTCTTGCGGGCCAGTAGTCAGTGAGTTCACCAGGAACCGCTGCTGGGTCCTGTCTCGTTCACCGTGTTCATCACCGACCGGGATGAAAGGACCGAATGTGGCCTGAGCAGATCTGGTGATGATACAAAACGTGGGGCAGTGGCTGATCCACCCGAAGGCTGTGCTGCCGTTCAGCAGGGCCTCCATCGGCTGGAGAATTGGGCAAAGAGAAACCTCATGATTTATTTGAATAACCTAATAAGGCTCAACAAGAGGAAGTGTAGGATCCTGCACCTGCGCAGGAATAGCCCCAGGTGCCAGGGGGATCTGGGATGCATCGGGAAGAGCATGGCCTGCAGGTCAGGGAGGGCATCCTGCCCCTTGGCCTTAGAGAGGCACATCCAGAGTGATCTGTCCAGTTCTGGGCTCCTCACGACAGGGCTGACAAAGAGCTGATGGAGATGGACTGGACGATCTCCAGAGGTCCCTTCCAACCCTGACTCTCCTGGGATTCTGTGTTTCTCTCGCAGGTGCAGCCATGGTGTCCAGAAAGCAGCTGGCAGACTTTGGCTACAAGGCCTTTTCGGGCTCCATGATGCTGCTGACGGTGTACGCCGGGTACCTGTGCAGCGTCCGTGTCCAGAGGATGCTCCAGCACCGCCGCGAGCGGGAGAACACCCCCGGCCCCGGGAGCTGAGCCTGAGCTGGGAGTGGCCCCAGGAGCTGGGAGTGGCCCCGGGAGCTGGGACCGGCCCCACCTTCCCTGTCCCCCTGCTGGGGAAGGCAGATGGAGCCCAATAAAATCTCTGTGGAAGTGTCTGCTGTGGTGGTGTGTGGTGTCCCCCAAATCTCAGACTGGGCAAGACCTTAAAGGTTACTTGGTTCCACCCCACTTCCATGGGCAGGGATGCCTTTCATGAGTCCATCACTTCTATCCTGCTCTTCCAAAAAGCTGGTTCTCCTGTATTCCCAGCAGCAGCCCAGGTGCTCAGGGACAGCCAAGGGACACAGGCTGTCCTGTGTTCTATTTCCCCAAGATGAAACACATCACCCCCAGTTTCTGAAGCAACATTTAATTGGAGATAAGAGTAAACAACAGTATAAAATGGTAACAACTCGAGAAGTTTCCAAAATTCTGCTCCTGATTGACTGTTCCATTGCCCCCAAGTACCATTGAGTAAAAAAAGAGAAGCAAAGCCCACAGTGTGGCTGCTCTTCCAGCCCTGGGTTCCTCCACAGCTCTAACATCAGAGCAGCAACAATCACTTTATCTCAGACTACAGGACCAAAACATCTCATTTTTTGGAGTTAAACCCAGCCCACCAGTTCTGATCCTCCCTCCGATCTCAGCCATCTTAATCCAGCAAGTCTAGAGAAGTCTTCAAAACCACAATTTGCAACAGGAAGAAAACAATTTAAAAGGCCTGGATTATGCTGGTTGTCTCAGGGGCAATAAACCACCCCCCCCACCCCCTTGCAGAAGGCTTTGGTCAAGACTGCAGAGGGGTTTGCAGCACCAAAAGAGGCAGCAGATGCTGGCCTGGTCCCTGGTGACAGCAGAGATGAGCAGCTGGGACCTCCCCAGCACCCTGGGGCGAGGCAGAGCAGTGGTTCTGGGTTAGCACAGTTCAAAGCTCAGCTGAGAGCAGAGTCTCTGCCTCACCCAGGGCAGTTGGGACATGGAACCTGCGTTCTCCATGCTCTGAAGTGGCTTCTGGAGTGCATCAAGAGCTGCTGCACCTGCCGGGAGCGAACCGTCACTGAGTGGCACCGAACCCCACGGTCCAAACCTGCTCTGCCTTGAGCTGATGCCAGTAAAAGCCAGTTTGTCACAAACACACACCTCTGCAAATATCAACAGGACTCAGGGGTGTTTTCTTGTACTTTTGAAGTACAAAATGGCTTGAAGTGAAATCTGCAATTTGTTTTTTGCCCCGGTCGTTGGCTTCATCCCTTGTGCCGTGCAAAGCCTCTGACTGGTCAGGGTTGTGCCCGTTTCAGGTCTGCTGGAGGTTTCTGGGGAAGGGGTTTTTGATTAAAGATCACTTGGGAATGTGGAGCTCAACACAACTAGATATTGAAAAGAGAAGTTCGTGTTTGCTCGAGGCCAGCCCAGGGCCTTACTCCTCTCCTGTCCACTGGCCGCCGGCCACGTGGCCGTTCAGGCGGTTGGAACCGTTACTGGAAGTGCTGAAAATTCCTTTTGTGCTGTTGGAAGTCACATCCTCCTCCTCAGAGCTGCTCTCCACGTCACTGCGGTCATCCTTGGATACCTAAACATTGCCAATGGAATTGGGTAGTTGGAGAGGAGAAGGGGAGTTGAAAAATTGACAGAAACCAGCAGTTAGAAGGTTGTGTCCATGTGATGAACTACCTTCACTCACATCTACCTCCTACATTTGAGTCTGGCTCAGTTCAAGCTCCCAAAAAGGAGCCTGTCATCACATTCGGGTGAAAAAGACAATTTGGAAAGATGATCTCCATTTTCCATATATTCTGTCTATCTGTGAAAGCACTTCACTCTTGTTCTCACTAGATCAGATGATATTACAGATCTGGCGTTGTTCTTGTCTTCCAAGAGCTCCTCTCTAGATCAGTTAAAGGCCATTTTTCTAAACAATTTGTTTTGAATCAAAAATTTCTCATGCCACTATCATAAGTGGGTCCAACAACCAAAAACCAGGAATGTGTCAGTTTGAGAGAGAACATTTTGTCTTATAGGGAGCAGCTTTGCTATTTTAAAAATTTACCAGCTTTATTTATCACACTACTGCTCAAACAAAGCACCTCCATTTCCACAGCCTGTGCTTCCCATTTAGGAGCCTGTTTGGACAGGGGATGGAGAACAAAGGCAGTGTCTGATCCAGCAAACACCTGCTCAGAACAGGAGCAGCCTCAGCCCAGGGATCCAGATCTGCTTACAGAGTATGCCTTAGTTCAGAGACTGGCTGCAAATCCAGCTCCATTTGGCTTGTATGTGGGATTTGGAACCTTCCCAGGAGGAGTGTGGTGCTGACTGCTCCAAGTGCCACAGCAGGGCAGCCCTGCAGAGCCAGAAAGGGAAGGGAAGAGCCCATAAACCCGGCCCCAACTGCAAACACACACCTTGGGTGGTGGCAGGTGCCAGAGGCAAACCTCCCCAGCACGAGCCAGCCCCAGAGAGCAGCCCCTGCTCTGCCCAAGGCAGCTCCTCACTCCCCTCTGCAGCTGACAGCCCTCAGTAACTCCATGTGCCAGTGCTCTGGCTTGCAGCTTTCCAAGGATTCCAGGACTTCACTCTACTCTCTCTCTTAGAGTCAGGGTTAGGGCTCTCCAGCAGCAGGAAGTGGTTGAACTCCAGGGAAGAGCTGGCTGGAAGCCAGGTGAAGTTAATGATCTCCAGGAACTTTTTGGACCTCCTGGCTTCTGCCTGTTGCCAGAACTTTTGCTATCTTCCCCTGATCTCCTGCTATATTGGAAGTTCAAAGGGTCACTGGAAGGAAGCAGAAATCCCTTGACATTTTTTTCCATTCTTGGGGGAGAAGTGATTGTTTCACTGCTTTTCACAAGGAGTAAATTCCTCCTGCCCTCTCCCCCTCAGTGCGGTGCTGATGAGGAGCAAAGTCAGAAATTGGAGTTTGTGGGTGTATAAAAGCAGAAAGTGAAGGTTGTGCAGGCAGGTGACAGCAGGTAAGACCCCAGGATACTGCTCTGACCTTTGGAAAAAACAGTATTTTAGCACTCTGTCAGGACTAGGGAGAGAAGGAGAAGGCACCAAAGCCCCCAGACCAGGGCTCTGCTTTTGTCTTGGCCTCGACACAGATGTGTTTCAGTGAACAAACAGAACCACAGGTCACACTTACATGCACAGGGTGAAACTGTCCAGCTCCAATCTGGCACAGAGAAAAGGAGAAAAGAATGAAGAAGACAGAGCTTAGAGTCCTTTCTCTGGCTAGGTCACCTGGACAGGAGAGAACCAAGGAAAGGGAAAAGGTGTAGAACTCAGGATACAGAAACAGCTGCAGAGAATGAAAATCAGGCATTTGTAGTAGCAGCTGTGAGGAACAGATGAAGAGCTCGTAACCTGAAACCTGCTTGCCCCCAGAGTCAACCAGAATATTTATATTTTTCAAGGCTACATTCCATGTGTAGGGGCAGCTTAAGTCAAACACAAAATAATGCAGAGCCATCAGAGAAACCCAGATCAGAATATCTGATAGGAAAAAGCATTTGTGCTACTAAATCAGCTTTTTTGCTGGTTTCAGAGAATCATGGAATGGTTTGGGTTGGAAGAACCTTAAAGCTCACCTTGTTCCACTCCCTGCCACGGCCAGGGAGATCTTCCACTATCCCAGGTTGCTCCAAGCCCTGTCCAGCCTGGCCTTGAACTGGATGATCTTTAAGGTCCTTTCCAACCCAGGCTATTCTGTGATTTTTGACAACTAGCAAACTCCACTGCATCCCTGGGAACCCTTTTCCTGAGTGCTGAAGCTCAGTGCCTGCACTGGCAGACAGAAGCCAGTGAAGATGCACAATCCCCAGCACATCCCAAGGACCAGCTGAAGTTGGGAAACATCCTGTATGTTCATCCTGTTGTTCAAAAGAGAGCCTGCTACCACCTTAAACTCCAGAGTGCACAACAAGAGTGTCATAATCACCATCTTAGGGCATCTGAACCTACTGGAAAATGGAGTTATTTCCCTGCATGCCCAGGAGAGACTCCCTGCCTTTGAACACACCTGGGAACTCATAAGTGCAGAGCAATCAAGGCAAAAAAACCACCATTTTTGTGAACTAATGACACAAGTCCCTTATGAACCAACACCAGCCCTCATTGCAAAGCCTGATTTCTCATGGGGCTGGTAGGAAAGAGGAGCCAGAAGCCTCCCCAGCCTTACCTTGCCCCGCACCAGGGCCTTGGAGGCCGTGCGGATGATGAGGTAAGACCAGATGACGTGCAGCACCTGCAGGGTCACCAGGAGCCCGTTGAACAGCCACCAGGAAGGGTAGGGACCAATCAACTCCCAGCTTTCAAACAGGGTTGTGTTCAAAATCCTTAAAGAGATCCAGAAACACATTTCAGATCAGCTGTGCCCGGCTCTGACTGGAGGTGCCAGGCCAGATGTACAACAGTTTGTGTCTCACTGAGCATCTGCTGCTCTGCTCCTGCCAGAGTCAGGAGACTGAGTAAAGCTCATTAGGAGCATTTGAACTGAGCAACAAAACAGAACATGTGAATGTGCTGCAATTTGGTTACACACACGGATCTGCTGCCAATTTTCTTCTCCAAAACACAAGCATTTATTTATAACAACTTCACAGGAAGTGATGTCAGGCTGCTCTGGCCACCAAAACAACTGTTAACACCTTCCTGCTTGGGCAGCTTTCACCCAGATGTAAAGACCAAAAATCGTGTCAAAAATAGTGTGGGCACAGGAGCAGGGCAGGGATTGTCCCTCTGAGGCTGGGTCCTCACAGCAAGGGAGATATTGAGGGGCTGGAGCCTGTCCAGAGCTGGGAACAGCTGGAGAAAAGGAGGCTCAGGAGAAACCTGGCTCTGCATCATTCCCTGACAAGAGGGGACAGCTGGGAGGGGTGTCAGGCTCTGCTCCCAGGCAACAACAGGACAAGAGGGAACAGCCTCATGACGTGCCAGGAACGGTTCAGGTTGGACATCAGGAGGAATTTTTTTAATGGAAAGGCCCAAGGAGGTGGTGGAGTCCCCATCTCTGGAGGTGCCCAAGGAAGAACTGGACATGGCACTCACTGCTCTGGTGGGGATCGGTCCCAGGCTGCACTCAGTGGTCTTGGAGGGCTTTTCCATCCTCAAGAATTCTGGGATCAGGAAGGAATTTTGTCCCCAGAAGGCCTCCCTCCCTCCCTGGGTGCTCTTTGCGTCCCTCAGAGTTTTATAGATTCTTCCAGCCAGGCTGGAAGACTCAAAGCTGTTTTATGGCCCAAGCTTTGTGTTTCTTTCATTACTGTTTTGCTGTTCTTGTTGCTGGGAGTTATTGCCAGTCCTTCAGCAATTTAATAAACACTTTAGATTTTATGATGCAGAGAGGTATGGAGAGACCTTCAACAACCACATTAATTTCACACAGCTTTTAACATTTCACAAGAAAAGCAAAACAAGCCTTTCAAACAAGAACCAAAATCCCCCAAAAGGCAGCTCCAGAAGTATTTAACTCATATCAGGTTTATGAAAGAATTAAATGCAATTCCAGAGATCTGCTGACGTTTTACATAATTAGAGAAGGGAACACACGTGCAGTGAAACAGCACAGGGTCTGCAGTGCTGCTGCAGCTGGCCAGATTCCTCTGCAAAGCTGAGGAGTGACATTACAGCCAGTGGAAAACACATTAAAGATTTACAGAATGCTGAGCATTGGTGTGAGGTAAGAGCATCCCCTCATGACAGCAGCTGCAAAAACTCTCTCATCTGTGCCTGGAAGGAGCCTATGAGGAAATAGGAATTAAAGCTCTTCTTCATCCAGAGTCCTTTGGTGCATTTAGTGGAAAATAAGCAAGAGCTTTAACTGCAACCCTGATGCTGAAGTGAAAGGATTGTTGCTGCCTACCAGGCACCCAAAAGAATGGGAAAGCCAGGTGTCCATGGCCTAGGAAATAAATACATGCAGTAAAATGGTGTAAACCACATTGTCACCACACACAGTAAATGGACAACAGCTCATTAACCAAAGCACTGCTCCAGGTCTGACCTACTGAGGTGAGAGAGAATCTCATTATGGGATGATTCTCCCTAAGCCATTTATCCAGGGTTTTACCTCCCAAGAAACCTCAGACCTATTTCAGGCTCTAAATAGTCACGACACAAGGACAGGACAGAAGTGTCATAAGAATCAGAAACTGCAGTGATGACTAAGCCAGACACAAACAAAAATTTCCTCAAGAGACTGTGCCTCACTTGTAATTATTTCTAGAACTTCTTCACAGAAGCAGAGAATCCTTCAAGCCTCTCAGAGCAGATTCTGGCTGACTCTGTCATCACTGCAGCAGGGGAGGGGCAGCTGTGAATGGGATTCTGGACACTTGTCCCAGTCCCTCAGCTGACTGAGGAGAGATTTCTTCATGTGCCTACTCAAACCTTCTGCCCCAAAGAGCAGTTGGGCCACGTGGCACTTCAGGCTGCCTCTAGGGACAGCTGGAATGCTTGGGAAAAGTCTAAAACAAAGGCTCTGCTGAAAGGATTGGGAGAACAACCAAGACCTCCCAGCTCCAGGTGCTTACCAGAAAGGGTAAATGCCCAGCCGGGTCACGATGAACACGACCCCAAAGAGCATGAAGAAAGCATCACACAGACGTTGGTACTTGGCATAATTGGCCAGTTTTGCAGCCTGCAAGAGACAATAAACATACAAATATTATTCCCTTTGTGCACTCCTGTAATTTGCAGCTGGAGAGCTGCAAAAAACTCTCAATCACATTTGTACAGTTTGGAACAAAGAGGGATTATTATATTGTACTACTATTTTTATATTTTTATTAAGGTGGTCCTACAAGAACAATGGGAGAGACCATTTACAAGGGCCTGGAGTGACAGGACAAGGGGGAATGGCTTCAAACTGCCCGAGGATACAGTCACCCTCTCTGAGAGGGTGGTGAGACCCTGGCACAGGTTACCCAGAGAAGCTGTGGCTGCCCCTGGATCCCTGGAAGTGTCCAAGGCCAGGCTGGATGGGACTTGGAGCAATCTGGGATAGTGGAACTGGATGACCTTTAAGGTTCCTTCCAACCTAAACCATTCCATGGTTTGTTGACTCTCAGCACTCAAGCAGTTTGGAGGAAAAGCTGACAAGGCAGGATCAGCAGCACGAATTTCATGGCACATTTAAAGCAATTTATCAAGAACAGGAGTGTCAGCTTGTTCCCCTGAGATCCCATCAGCATTAGGGAGCAAAGATTTGAAAGGAAATTCACCTCCAAGAGGAAATCTGAAGCATCATGGAGGCACAGCACCAGAGTTCCAACCCGCACCATGTTATTCATGTACGAGAATGTGATGAGTCCGATCGTGGCCAAGTGATGGACGAACATGATCAGGAAGTCCTGGAAACAGGAAAACCACGAATGAAAACTCTTTGGCTGTCACACAAATGCAAAAGTTTGGAACAGAGCCACCCAACCGAGTCACCAGGGTCACAGGATTCCTGCTCAGGCTCTGACTCCACACTGATGGCAGCTCATCACACTCCCACCATCTCCACAAAAGCTTCCAGAAAGGTCTCTCAGCTTTGGTGCTGCTGAAGTCAGAGCTCTGCCTGCTCAGGGATCAGCACAGTCTCTGGCACACACACAAACTGTATCTGCAGACCCCATAGATATGATTCAGAGGACAAGATGACCTTTATTTTTGGCTCCTTCTGATTTTTCAGACACACTGCTCATGCCCTCAGCTCCTGGCACACATTTAAGTGCTGTTACTGCTGTCAGTGACCAAACCCTGCCAGGGCAGAGCAGGCACAGAACACCAGGTAACTCAGCAGGAAGAATGAAGAATGTTTACAGTGCACAATATTCAGGGCTGCTTTGCAATTCAGCCCTGGCTTACTGTACCTCACCCTGCTGCAGTGGGGGATATCATCCACTTGTTAAAGTCAAAATTAACCATTACAGAGCCCCTGAGGTTGTTCAGCACTCCCTATCTGCAGCTTCACTGCATCCCATAACACCCCACCTGCTAATATTTCAGCACAGAAAAAAGCCTGAGTAAACTTTTTTTTTTTTTAACAACCAATGCAAAAAAATTGGGATAATTTGCTGCTTTGCAGCTCATGTAAAGGAAGCAGTAAGCCAGGATTTACTGGGGACTGCTCTCCAACAGCAACAATAACCAAATCCTGGAACGCAGCATGACAGAATTAGATTTGAGCAACTGAAACCACTCATCATCTGCTCCTCACACAGATGAGAAATTCCTTTCAAAATCCCTTTTATTATTGCCTTAATGTTTGCCATTCCCTCAGCAGCTTCAGCAAGGTTCTGCTTTGAGCAGCTCATTTTCTTGCAAGCCTTCCAGTTAAATCTATTTTTAGGCAATGATTTGTTAACTTTTGATTGGGAGGTATTGAGTGATGCTGTTCAGTCCCCTGGAAGATGAAAAGAACTCAAGGATACACCAGGCTGCAGGTCAGCCTTGCTCCTCTCTTTTTCTCAGGACTGCACAGTGCTTACAGGAGAAGGGAGGCTCACAAAGTTGTAAATGAAGAAAAAAACATAATTATCACTACATTTTTGCTTTCCTGGCCAGGCATACTCCCATTTTTTGTTAGTCCTACCTATTTATTATTATTTTTATTATAGCTATTGAGTGATTAATGCAATTCTGGTTCATCTCACCTTCCGTTTAATGTCTGTAAACTGAGAAAACATGAGGGACCAGTAGAAGGCCAGCTCCAAGATATAGTAATAATAAAGCCTGGATGTTAGAGGCTGGAAAACAGACAGAGATAGCACAGTTACAAGACAAAATAATTCAAAATTTACACTAAAATCACTTTTTTCCTTCCTCCTTTCCATCCCACTTTGTTCCTCCAGAATTGTTGAGGCATAGGTTAAATCATTCAGGTTTAATAAAAGAAGTTTAAGCAACAGGCATCTTACTCCAGGCTTACTCACACAAATATAATTGTGTGTTTGAGCTTTCTTCCAAAGAGTAAATTCCCTTGTCAATATTTACAACTCCTGCTGAAGCCTCTTGGAGTAGGAAAACCAGGCTCTGGAACAGACTGTGGGCCTCTACACAGCAAATAAATAAATTACCACTATGATTTTTATGCCTTTTTCTCCCACTTTTAATAATCTCAGCAGCAAGTAAACATTAAATGACTGAGTCAGATGTATCTGAGAAAACCCTGCTGTTGCCAAACCTAGCCAGGATGTAAAGGCACAAAGAGTAAACGTCAGAATTTTAATCCAGCAACAATAACAAAAATAAAAACTGAAATTGTCCAAAAAGTTGGAATTTAAGATGTGTTTCTCTCATACCTGGAAAGGGTAGTTGTACCAGCACTGTCGTGTGTCCCAAAACCAGGGTGCCTAAAGGGAACAGGTAGGTTTTTATTATTTTTAAATAAGAAGTTATATAAAATCCCAGTTTGTACTGGGTGTTTTCCTCCCCAGCATCTAAAGTCACCTGACGCTATAGCACTGCTTCACTGAAATTCTACCTTCATTCTGCCATTCAAACTACATTTACTGTAAAAAAAACCTAGTGATTTAAAGTCTAATTTGTGCTGTCAATGAGAGTTCTGCTGCAATGGAAGTTTCTAGAATAATCATACAGTTCTAATAATAATGAAGACCCAAGGAGATGAACTTGTATCCCTTCAAGAGGGAGAGGAGGAAAAAAAGGAGCAGCAAAAAAAGCCCAAAACCCACCTTGTTTTATACTAACATTCTGAGGTAACATATCAAATAATTTTTTATTATATCTGAATGACAAGTCTGTATAGAAGCTTCCCTAGAGTGTAAAGAAGGTTTTTAACAGAGCCCCCAGGATCCCAAATCAGGGATCACTCAACTGTAACCACACAGAACAACAATGTGGGTGACAGAGCAACTCACCGTCCAGAGAAACCTGATTCCATAAAAAAATATACTTAAATAAAATGTAAATCTCCACCTGGAAAAAGAAGTAAAAAAATAAACTTAGGACATAGAATCAGCTTCTGATTAGCATTTGTAAAAGTAATTGAAATAACTGGGAAAACCCCCAAATCTGACACCTGAAAAACCTTTGCCCACCTTTATTTTTAAATATTTCAGGTAACATAAACCTAGAGAAGAGTTTTCACACCACACATGAGTTTGCATCAACAGCTGAGTTTGAAATTCAGGGTGAACATGCATCATTCATATGCTTTAAGAGACAACAAGGTAACAACAAGCAAAGTTGTCACCCAGAGGTATCCTAATATATGTATTTTTACCTCTTACCTTGTGGCTTTAGGTAGACAAAACCATACTGGGGGAAGAATTGAAAGTTACTGGAAAGGAAAGAAACCAGCAGAGGAGAAACAAGTCAGGAAAAAATACTGAGGTTCTACTGCTCTACAGAGAAAACTGCAGGAGCTCGGGGGGAACGGGGAATGAAGAATGGACTGAAGAGAGAAGAAGAGGAAGCCAAGGAGTGTCTGTAACTGGGAGAGCCAAAGGGCACTCCTGCGGGAACAGCAACGAGCTCTGCGCGGAGCAGGAGCACCCCAGGGCACTGACACCCAGGTGGGAATGTGCACACACGGACAGGGACACACGGACAGGGACACGGACACATGGACAGGGACACACAGACAGGGACACACATGGACACAGGGACACACGGACACATGGAAAGGGACATGGACACAGGGACACACGGACAGGGACACACGGACACATGGACACACGGACACATGGAAAGGGACATGGACACAGGGACACACGGACAGGGACACACAGACACATGGACACAGACACAGGGACACAGACACACACAGACACATGGAAAGGGACATGGACACACGGACACACAGAAAGGGACACGGACACACGGACACATGGACACAGACACATGGACACACGGACACACAGGCATGGACACACGGACATGGACAGAGACACACACACGGACACACAGACACACAGACACATGGACAGGGACACACACACAGACACGGACACACAGACATGGACAGAGACCCACGGACAGGGACATGGATATGGACACACAGACATGGAAAGGGACATGGACACACAGACATGGAGACATGGACACGGACACACAGACACGGGTACACACACAGACATGGACATGGACTCACACAGAGACAGGGACACACAGACATGGACACACACACACACACAGACACACACACACACACACAAACACTCTCAAGTGGCATGAAGGACCTGGCCCAGTGTCTAAAGCCGCTCAGCACTGACTCCTGTACCCTGTTCTGATCTCTCAGGCTTGCCCACAAAACACTTTAGAATTTTAAAACCTCCTTTAACTGCCCTCCTTTGCTTGTACAGGAATTCTGGCCCTGGTCTGGTGGAGCAGTTGCCCCCAGGCCCAGCTAGAGCTCTAAGATGAAGCCCCTCTGCACAAACATACATGCTCTCACAAAATTTAGTGAGGGTGGTGGGTTTGTCCTGGTTCCTCCGATGCCGAAACCAGCGCTGGATCTTTCGGACATCCCAGTCCAGCTGCTTGGACAAGCCTTCTAACCTTTTTCCATCTGGAGACTGAAGGAAAATGAAACAAATGTCATTTTTCCCACTCCTCAAGCTACTTTCAGTCCTGCACAACGACAGAAATAATGCACAGGTAACAAAAAAACACACCAGGAAGGGACCGCAGAGAATGGAAGCAAGAATCCATTGCCACAAATGGTCATTCAGGTTTAACCTTCATAAGCCACTAATTACTTAATTACTCAGAATGGTTTTGGTTGAGCATTTCCTCACCTATTTCATCAGTTGACAGTACATTAAGACAAAGAATGTGACTGTTCTGTCTGTTAATTTGGGGGGAGGAGCTGTTAAAGTGTCCTGTGCTACTTGTTAAAGCCACACATCAATTCAAACAGCCAGAACTCAGGAAAAGCAAAGCTGAAGATGTTTAAGGTCTGCTACTCACAGCAAGGACAAAGAAACTTTAAAGAGTTGGTTTAACACAGTAGATATTTGTATATTCCATAAAGGCATTGCAGAAATTGTGTTATTTCTCTTATCAAAGTTTATAAAGGAAAATATATTTGAAGACTGAAATACTTTCATGACAAATATAGATAGAATACATCCCTGTTCTCCACATGGGAACTCTACTATGTCTGAATGAACACAAATGGATTTATCAAAGTGAACCAAACCTGGCAACTCCCTCTAGAATGGCCCAGGAGTGAGATAATTCAGACCAGCTCTGCCAGGGAGCTCTACTACTGAAAGATGATAAACACATTTTACTATTTGAGTTGCACACAAATCACAAAAGCTATGCAGAATGCTGATTTAATACAAAATCATCAGTCTGTCCAGCTGAAAATCAGGATCAGAGTAATTTAATTTTCAGCATTAAGACAATGACTGTACTGCCACTCCATCACACCACACCTCTCAGCACTTTCCTGGGATTTAATGCTTGGGGCAGGGGGAATTCAGAGCTCCCAGCTCAGAGCAGCAGTGAAATCCTTCTCCAGGGCCAATCTCCAAACCCAACAGCAGCCACAGCACACTGGGACAGTTAAAGGTTTCAGAAGCCAGACAAACTCTGCACAGACTGCTGTGACCTCCCAGATTTTCTGAACATTAGTTTCAAGGACATCCTCTGCATCAAAGTTCTCCCAACAAAGGGCATCAGATTCTGGGGATTTTTCAGTTCACACATCATTCCAAATGCCTCAAAACTTTAATGTTCCCACAAGGCAAGTTTTCTGAAGTTTTTATAGAATTTCCCTTTATCTGCTCCCATAGATGAGGTTCAGCACTACCAAATCTCAACAAAAAACCCTCTGTTTCATTATCTTTAATGAAAATCTACTGCACTTATTCAATCCTGGATAAAATACAGTGGGATTCTGTAATTCTTCTGTAGTGGTGTAGGTCTGTGAGCTTAAGGGAAAAAAGGAAATAACCCAAAGAAACACCTCCTGCCACCATTAAATGTCCTGCCCTTCATGAGGACATCCTTCACTGACTGAACACCTCCCTGAATAATCCACTTCCACTGATAACTGCTGTCCAGGCTCACAGTAAATGGCAAAAAATGAGAGGAAGACATTCACAAGAAAACCAGTAAAACCAGAAAAGGAACTGAGCTCAAGAAAAAGAGGAACGTTTTCCCAATAAAAGTGGAAGGTGCTGAGAAATCTCTTGCTAAACCAAGAATCCCCACCATACAACTTGGGCCAAAGGCAGGGAACTAAAGGAAGCAGCTCAGGCTTGGCTTTCAAGGGAAAATTTGTATTCCAAAGAAGATTCTGTGCACAAAACCACGGCTCAGCCACACAGGGAATTTACTTGCTACCAGAAGGACACACCAGAGGCAAAGTAAAACCAGAACAAGCCCACATGTGGATGCAGGGTGTGAAATGTGCATCTCAATCCAGAAAAGTGGAAGCAAAAAGCCTCCCCTGCAACACTTCCAGGCCTCCATTCCCTCTGGAACAGAGGAGAAATTTGAAGCGTGACTCACCTTAGTGATGGATGTAAACACTTTCTCTAAAATTGCATTGGGCTGGGCTCTGTGAGGTCCACTGTCCTGAATGCCAAGGTTTATGGCACATGGCTTGGCAATAAACCTGCAAAAAGTCCCCAGAAAGAGCTGGATTAAAACAAAACATTTATTTCCCTCCTCTGCCTGAATCACAAGGACCTGAGTTTGTCACCAGCTACAAAACCTGGTGAAAAAGCTTTTGAAATCTCCATTCCACCAAATCCCAGGTGAAGGAATTTCTTTTATTAGTCCATATGGTAACTGCAGACAGCACATAGTGTGCACACCAGAATGAAAAATTAAATCTTAATGCCCTTGGCTTGTAAGGATCTGAATGTGCTCCCCAGGGGAATTCTCATTCCTCAGTAATAAAACAATAGACTGATAGCAGTCTGCTGTGAACAGAAATGCTGGAGATGAAGCCCTAAAAAAAAGTATCTTGTTTCCAAAATAGGCCTTGGTGTCATATAGCTCAGAAAAAAGGGAAGTTCAAGTGACACAGCTCCCAAAAGTAACTTCTTGGGGTTTGGGGTTTTGGGTTTTTTTTTTTTGCCTTTGGGAAAACTAAAGTGGCTTGTTCCCTTCAGGGCAGAGAGGAAGATGCAAATCCCCCAGTCTGAAAGATCCCTGATCTCAGAATCTCATCCAACCCATGTGCTCTGTGTACTCCAAATTGATTTAACTCTTCCTGGATTTTATAGCACAGACTCTGGAAACAAGCCTGGGTTTGGAACTAAAACATAAAAATGTTCAAATTTACCAGGTTTTGCTGCATGTTTTTTGTCAGAACAGGCTCAGGGTTCTAAGGGAAATGCCTGCATTACCTGACATGTGAATTGTTCCTCTCCTGTTGGTGGGCAAAAAGGGGGGTTAAAGGAGCAATAGTTAGTATTTTTTAATCAGTTATTTTGAAGAAGAATCTGTTCCTTAAAACCATTTTGAAAAGGACACAACATTTGTACCATTAAAACCATTTTGCTTTCTCAGAGAGATTGTTTCAGAGAGAGAGCTGAGCCGAAATTACACATATTTAGGAGCCACCCAGTGCCAACAAGCAGAAAATGCTGCTTTTTCCAACCACAATTGTTAAAATTTCTCCTTGTGTTTACAAGAAAAGATTAATAATCAGAAGAATCATGGCTCTAAGTGCTCCAACAGTAATTATTCTCAGGAATGCTCATTAGGTGCTTCAGGAACAAATATCTGTGGCTGTGTTTAAGAACAGTCTCAGGTTGTGGGGTTTTCCCTTGAGGAATTACAGATCAGCTTGTGACTGATCCCAAAGGAACACCCAGCTCTCAGAAAACACTAAACAAATGATAGACACTGCTTTAAAAAAAATTTAAAAATAAAAAAGGAAGGAGTGATTTCCTTTGAGCTTGGCTCCAAAAGGCTTACAGCTTCCGCCACAATCCAGACCCCCAGCCAGAAATCACGTCCTGATGTTATGAAACATTTGGCAAGACCCTCACAAAAATGTAAAAAATATAAAGTATTAAATATCTTTATACTCTTGCCTTCCTACAGGATATACCACAAGTGCAGCACAGAAGTTCACACGTGAACTTGCAGGTGGAATATGAAGTGACTGGTCAATCCCATGCTGACCTGCTATTTAGGTAAACTCATACTTCAAACTGCTGTGGCACTTCAAAATTTTGGTCCCAGAGCAGGTTTTCAGATGTGTTTTGCACTGAATCCCACAGTGACAAAGTTCTGCACAACCCCCAAAATAGGAAAAAATGTCCAGACAGTAGAATTTCCATTCTTGGGGATATTCAAACTGAACAGCAGAAGATCATGATGTCTTCTGAGTTGCCTGAACACTGGCCTTGCTTTGAGGAGAGGACTGGATGAGGAGGCCTTGAAAAGTCCCTTGTAATCTAAATGATTTTATGATTTTATAGAAATCTCAACAGCAACAAACCATATCCAAGGTCAACTTATTGCCACACCTTCCAGCAAGAAATTCTCATCCCATAAACACTTCTATAAAACCCTTATCAACAGGGATCAGCTCACACCTGAGCCTACCCAGCCACCTCTTTCACACTAGCTGTTAACGTACACTGATTTTACAACCAACAGCAATTTTCAAGTCCACAGACTCTGATGTTCTAACAAATAATTCTCAGGCATGTTGTGATTCACAAAAAGGCAGAGCATTTCTTTATGAACATTCCAGTTTGGCTTGTGACTCCCTATTACAGCTCTTAAAGGAAGAACAATCTACAAAGTGAGATTTATTGAATATGAAATACAAACTCGAGTTTGTATTTCCATAACTTCTCAATTCCACTGTGTTAAGATTTAACCATCTCATTCCATAACAGACCTGATTAAGTAACATCTCAAATCACCTTTTTTGCCCCCTCCCCAGCTGGAGCACAAGCTGCAGATCCTTCCTTGGATCTGTCCAGTAACCCCACATTTGGTGAGCACTCCAGTACAACTACAAATATATCACATCCAGGTTTCTGCAGATTTTTTTTTTTTTTTTTGTGCCTGCAGTGGATAAGATGTGCAAGGAGAAATATTGAAAAGGATAATCAAGGATAAAAAATGTAACCCCAAATTTATGGGCAGAAGTCTTTTTTTCTGCTGACTGGACAAAAATCCTCACCCTCCCACTCCCCTTTACTTTCCTCTGCGAGTCCTGCCTCACCCCCACAGTCATAAACTGCCACAGACAAACTAATGATTATTTTGTCAATGTCATGATGCAAAAGGTAGTTTTTAGGGGACTTCTAACGAAAAAAAATGTGTCAGTGTTACAAGTGTTGGAGCACAAAGCACTTCCTCACACTGAGGAGAGCTACACAAGGAGAGAGCAAAGCAGCAGCTCAAGCAAAAGAGCTGCATGAGTCTGTAATTCACATTCTGAGTCATCAAGTCCAACTGTGAAATGTGTGTCAAGAAAGACATTTGACACAATCAAAGCCTGAATTGGGATAAATGCACCACAGGAGTTTATTGAGACAAAGCTGGACTTTTATGACATGTTCAAAGTGGCTGGAGGAAACAGAAAGGAGTTTATTCAAAGATATGTACTTTTAAAATAAACACACTAGAAACTGCCTGAGAAGTGCTGTCACAGTCTGCTTTCACTTTGGGACAGCACTGAGACACAGCTGAGATCAGAAACAACCCCCTCAGGAACCAGACCTTGGCCTCTGAGGTTTGCTCTGCAGGCTCAGGAGTTAAGGGTAATTTGATTCCACCCCAAATTAACACCACAAAAGAAATTTCATAAACCAGAGAGATATTATCAGGACAAAGTAAATGCTGCCTGGAGCACTGTGCCATCAGGTGTAGCAGGATGCACTGCATCTTCCTAACAACTCCAGGAAAGAGAATATTCTGCACCTCTTCCCCTGACACCTGGACTAGAGGGACCTCCCTACAATATCCTTTTCATGGGTATCATTGTGTCTCAAAACCTCCTTTCCTTATGTCCTGGCAAGCACCAAGGTTTGGCCAGGACCAGCAGTACACCAGGCTGAGATGGGATTTTGGCAGGGCCACGTGTGTCCCCTGGGCTCTTTGCACTGGTTTTCTGAAACCTTTTATTTCCTAAGGGCAGAAAGATAGCATGGAGAAAATAGAGCCTCTCAAGTTTCTCACCTCTCTGCTGACCTGCTTCATTTTACTCCATATTTGCCATATTTTTACTTCATTCTAACCACCTCGTCTTAATTTCTGAAAGCTCAGGAAAATCCACACGTCTTAAAGAGAAACCCAGAGGAAAAAAACCCACCTCAATTCCCACTCACTTTAGTCCTGCAGCCCTTTTCATGCTTAGAAATAAACTTAAGGAATCATGAATGGTTTGGGTTGGAAAGGACCTTAAAGTTCACCCAGTCCAATCCCCTGCCATGGGCAAAGACACTTTCCACTAATCCAGGTTGCTCCAAGTCCATCCAACCTGGCCAACTTCTGCCCTTTCAAGGCAGAAATTTAAGATTAAATCAATGTTTAATGAACTGCCTGAACAGCAATACAGGGTGTCTTGGTCCATTTCACCTAAGGGTTTCCTAAGTAAGCCGCTTTACTAATTAATATCTCTGCCACCCACACACAGCGTGTGGCTGTGGCAGATCCACACACACGCATCTACCTCTGCCCCAGGGCTAAGTTCACGTGTTTATGGATGCCCAGGTAAATGAGGAATCCCGTATTACACCTGTAAATGGGCAGAGATGACGATCCGCACTCACATCCATCATCCCTGAGACCGGGGAGAGCCAGCAAGTATTTAATAATACATCTGGCCATGTGAACGAGCCCTATTTCCTCATCCAGGAACTGAGAGAAAGTACAATAAAGCACACACGGAAGCCAAGTGCGGAGCAGCAGCAGCAGCCGCCAGCTCTGTCGGTCACACCAGCGAGGTTCTCCTGGGCAGGAGCGGGAATAAAAGAGAATTCCTGTATAAAACACGGGATTTTTGTTGGCACTACCTCAACACCGCCGGACTGGAGGGGCCTCTCGTTATCCAGAGGCAGGGCAGTGGAGCCCCACGGGCTTGTGCGTGTCGCGACGGATTCCCGGGATTACACAATGTCCCCTTTCCACGCACGAAGGGCCTGGTGGAGGCCCCGAAGGGCGCGGGGGAGCCCCCGCCGGGCCGCCCCCCGGCCCGGCCCGGTGCTCACAGACCCCGGCGCCTCCCGGCCCCGCCGCCCCGGGGGCGGCCCCGTGCTCACCTCTCAAAGAGCAGCCGCACGGCGAAGATGCCGAGCGCCAGCGGGAAGGCGGAGAGAACGTGAGCCGCCCGCGGGTATTGCAGCCCGCTGCCCGGCGGGCCCGGCTCGCCGGCCAGGTCCGCCCACGTCACGTTGTGCGGGAGCCAGAACCGCTCGTTCCAGAACCAGGCCCGCAGCGCCGCCGCCGCGGCAGCCGCCATCTTCCGCCTGCCGCCGCCGCGCACGGGCGGCCGCCACAGACACGGGGGCGCGGCCGAGGGCCAGCCCCGCCCCGCCCTCACTGCGGCAGCGAATCGAGCGACAGCCACGGCCCCGGGGGGGGCGGCGCTCGGAGAGACCGCGCCCCTCATCGCCTCTGCCCTCGCTTCGGCCCTCCCGCCGCCGCCACACGGGCGGGCGCCACCGACACGGACGGGCGGGGCTGGAGGAGGCCGCGCCTCTCACCGCACTGCCGCGGCCCGTAAGGGGCTGGCTTGGAATAGAACGCGCCCGTCTTTTGCATCTCCGCTCTCCTTATTGCATCGCCCACCGCAGCCCACAGGTTGTGCGGAGCTGCCGCTGCCGGCGGCCGCAGTTCTGGCGGTCGCCACAGCTACCAGACGAGGCCAAAACGAGGTCCCGTGGCTCTCCACGCCTCAGCCCGCCCCTCACGGCCTCGCTCGCGGGGGTTCCGCCCGGCCCTTCCGCGGCCCGTTAGTTCGGAGCATGCGCAGTGCGCCGCCCGCGCGGGCCCGGGAGGGAGAAGCGCGCGCACGGCCCCGCCACCGCCTCAGCGCTCCCTGAGGGAACAGAACCGGAGTGAGGGAAAAGAGTCACAGAGCCAAAAAGTGGCAGAACCACAGGGTCACTGAATATACTGACTTGGATCATGAAAGTCTGACTCCTGGCCCTGCACAGGACACCTCGACAGTCCCATCATGTCACGGCCTGATGTTGATGCTTCACACACTGCTGAGCCCTCGGGGTTTCAACAAGCAGAGGCGACTTCTAACTGGTAAAAGTGCTCAAGGCAACAAGACAGGGCAGCAAATGATCCATCGTTAGTGTAATGTCTCTTTTGGCACCTGTCCAGTGGAGAATAGATTAAATGGCCCATTAAGCACTCAAATGCTATGATAACTAATAGATTCAAGGATAGAGTAATTTATGATCTGGTCACCTTCTTTTTTTTTTTTTTTTAATCAATGACTTTATTTAGAAGTATCCCATGTGCTAATTTCTCCTTCAGTTGGTCTGAGTGACCAGATGTGGGCCCCTGTATGTCTGAGACTCACAGATGCCTCAGATTTAACTAGAATTAATGATTTTCTGATTAAAGTCTCTGGTAAGTGCAGCCAGTATTGCTTCAGTATCACGTAACCGGGAAGACACTGTAAAATTCAATTGCGTTTCCTTAGAAACAAGCAGTTGGCATATTCTATAAATCCAAGTCCATGACAAATAAGTCTTCCCTCCCTTTTCAAATAGCACAATTTCCAGTCAGAGATATCTCTGGTTGCTTAGCAATTTGAGGAAATCTGATACTAAATGGATTTTGTTAGGAACAGAGAAAGGTGACAGAAAGCTGCTTGAGTTTGCACATCAGGTTTTTTAGTTTTTCCTCTGTACAAAGCAAGTCTTACTTCTCCATTTAAAAGAAAGGAAAATGAGGAGTAGGTTGTGGAACTGTTAACACCTTCCAACTAGGCAGCAGGCTTTTCCCTTCTTCTTCCCAACATCCACGGCATACACATGAGCATTTCCTCATACTGCTGCAGAACGTTCACTGCATTGCTTCTGGCTCTTATCCCACTCTCTCTCACCCAAACCCATCTCAGGCTCAAGTGACAATATCTTAAATAAAAAGCAGCTGGTAGGAAGGGGGGAAAAAAACCCCTCAGTTATCCTCAGCTGCCCTCGAGAGCCACCTGGAGCCAGAAGTGGAAGTGAAAAATCCCTGCCTGTCCTTATTCCTTTTGCCAGTCCTGGTCTAATCCCTCTTCCATACGCTCTTCAATCCGAGAGCAGAAACTGCTCATTTGAGTCAAGCAGCAAACCACGGCCACACAGTGGCACCTAGTGGGGCACCGGAGCCAGCTCCTGCCAGTAGGAGCAGTGGGAATTCGCTCATCTTTCCCCTCCATTTTTATAGCTGGAGAGCAGCCCTGGGGAGAAAGGCTTTAGGTGCTGGTGGGGCAAGAGCTGGACATGCCTCAGGACCCCCCTGAGCCATGGGGAAGGGGTCTGCCCTTCTGAGGTGAGACACCCACCTGCAGAGCTGCCTCCAGCACAGAGAGGACGTGGAGCTGCTAGAGAGAGTCCAGGGGAGGCACCAGGATGATCAGAGGGAGGGAGCAGCTCTGCTGGGAGGATTGGGATTGTTCAGCCTGGAAAAGAAAGGATTTAGGGTGATCTCATTGTGGCCTTGAAAGATGGAGAGAGACCTGGAGTGCCAGGACAAGGGACAGTGGCTTTAAACTGCCAGTGGGCAGGGTTAGAGGGGATTTTGGGAAGGAATTCCTCCCTGTAAGGGTGGTAGGTCATTGGAATGGATTTCCCAGAAGATGCCTCATCCCTAGAAGTGTCCAAGGCCAGGTTGCAACTTGGGAGAGTAGAAGGTGTCCCTACCATGGCAGGGGGTGGAATGTGATGAGGTTTAAGGTCTCCTCCAAGCCAAACCATTCCATGATTCCATGACACTTCTTTAAACACTGTCTCTTTGGGAAACAAGATTAATCCAGACTTCAGTTATAATAGAAATGACCCAAACTTTATTGAAGGTTTTGTCATTAGCAGAACTGTTAAGAAAGCAGAATATTTTACACCTCAAGAATCGTTAAGATCTAATTCTCTTGAGAATACAGTACAAATAAAAGCTAATATAAAAAGGGCCTCCTCCTCCCCCCCATTCAAGATTTTATTATTTGTAAAATAAATGAAGTCAAGTTAAAAAATGTACTGATCTTCAACACTGGCAATCGGAAAGTGTCACTGATTCCAGAGATTTTTGCAATGCAGCACGATTTCACAGCTCTAAGGAAAAGATTTATGGCAGCTTGATAAAAGTAGGATTTCAGAGTTGTCAAAAGGCCTTAAAAATCTTGTCTGCAGTTTAAAATGATGATGAAGAAATCCAAGTTAAAAAAAAAAAGACAACAAAACAAAAAAACTCCACTTCAAATGTGTGTGAAATGCAGAAGTAATGCCCTGCAGGCTGCTCCAAAGTGTTCACTTCTCTTTTGCAGAGACCTGGCAGCCAGTGCAGCTCCTGGGATAGCACTGAAATACACGTGGTCCAACAACAGGCACCCTTCCAGTTGTGCAGGGACTCCTCAACTGATCACAGGCAGGTTTGAGACAGAAATTCACATTGCATGCAGGTTAGGATGCTTTAGTTGTTGGACACTACACACAGAAATGCTTTTATTATTAAAGAAAAGCCCAGTTGTGCCCATTCCATGTATTAAAGTGCATTAAGTGACCATTTTAAAGCAGGCCAGAAAGTCCCTTTGAAGTTGGTCCCTAAGCACTGCAGTAGCATTTGTAGTGGTAATGGTGGTGTGTTCCAGAGGCCCTGTCCCACACCAGCACAATGGAATTCCATAAATTGTTAGTGAAATACCTATTGAAGCTCAAAGGGATAAGACAGTAGAGAACAGCTCTGTTCCCATGCTGGGGACAGACACAACCTGCTGAAGCCATCCCACAGCCAGACACTTGTTTCATGCACCTAAAGAATTTGCAGGCTTCCAGAGTTTTTTAGCTGAGATAATTTGGATGTAGATTCCCTTAATGCCATGTGCAGTGCAGCATCACTTCATCCAGGAGAGCTGTTTGTTAAAGCTAAAAATACCCATTTCAAAAGGCCCAGCACCTTGCAGCAAGTTTCCTAGTAAAAGGCCAATTTATTCATCATCATCATCATCTTCATAGTAGCGATTCCTTTTGATCTGTTCTTCCACTGATAGATCTTCCATGTCTTCACCCTCCCAGAAACCAACATCTTGGGATTTGCGATTCTGGTTTGGAGATGATTCCTTAGCGGTCACAACATTGGCTAAGCTGGAATGTTTAGGAGAATTTGGTTCAAGGAGTTCTTCCTTTGGAATTTCTGGCTCCTCTGTAGTGTGTTCTTCCTCATCTGTGTCTGCACTCATCTGGCCATTCTCTACCACGTTATGCTCTACTGCTTTGATACCAAACAATTCCCGTTCTTCCACCACATTTTTCTCCCCAGTGTTCTGGATGTTCCTATGCTCAACCTTCTTTTCCTTTTGCTTTTTCTCTATGACAACCTCTCTCTCCAGCTCCTCACTCCTTTTCAGTGTGTCTCTCTCTTCCTTAGAAGGAGACTGTGAGTTCTCTGTTTTATGGCCTTTAACAGATACTGTTCTAAATGAGGCTGCAACTGTAAAGGGGCGGCTTCGCTCCTTCAGCGAGGAAGATCTTCTTAACTTTTTGAGATCTAGATCCACATCCTCCTGCACATCTGGCTTGGAAATCTCTTCTTCCGGAGGCCACTTGGGTTTGAGTACTTTGATGCCCTCATCTAAGGCACTTCCTTGGATGCTTTGGTCAGACGGAGGTGGCCAGGCAATCCTGAGCTTTTTTGTTTCTGCTGGTCTTTCTTCTCTTTCAGGCACAGCTGAAGCTTTTGCTTCCATACTTGCTGCCAGAACTCCCACTTTTGCAATCGGGGCATCCTCTACTCCTGGGCTTTGTGGAGTTTCTGGTGCATTCACACCATGGGTGGTTTTCTCCAGGGATTCTTCACATTCACTTTTACCTGCCCACAATTCCTTATGCTGCTTGTGTCCAAAGCCCTCATCATAATTGCCTTTGGACTTGAAGAGCTGATTGAAGTGAGGCTTGCAGTAGATGTTCCCACGCAGAGAAGCGTATGTCCCGAGGCTATTCAGGAAACACAGATCAAACATTAGAGCTCAGGGCTCTGACACAGGTGTCTGTTTTAGTTGTGTTACAGAAGAGATTCAATTTCAGTCTTCCACATGTTCAGGAAGACAAGTTTACAGCCCTCAGGGTTTGTATGGCTCTTTCTAGGAAATCTTTTCAAAACCAGACATTATATTTTCCCCACACAAAATTACATGAAGAGTTTAAAAATGGCATCAAGTGCAAGTGCACCAGGCACTGGCAGAAGTAGGCCTGTGTTACCCCTCCTACTCTCCTGCACAAATCACTGGATTATGGTGACTTCCAGCTCAGCTTAGGCCTGAGCAGCACCTTCCTCAGCTGTGAGAGGAAAATTCACTTCCCAGAGGGCAGCTAAGGGAGCAGTGTGCATACCTGAGTTTGCTGTTGCAGTAGGAACAGCGGAAGCAGCTGATGTGAAACACCTGCTGGTTGGCAAAGAGCCTTTCCATGGGGTACACGGTTTTCTGACACCCAACACAGGTTTCCTTCATTGGCAACTGGAATTTCTACAGGGGGAAGAGAAAGTTTGTTAACTGGAAAACACATCAGGTGCTGGGGACTTGGCGTGGGTTCATGCACAGCTTCCTGAGCTTTCAAGAACTGCTGAGAGTCACTTTCTCTAATTATGGTGCAGCAGGGTCTGGTGGGCAGCAAGAAGCTACAACAGGCCCATGGGATTGCTGTGGCTTGACAGGGAGCCAAGATTTCACCCCAGTGAATCCCACAGCTGAGGAATGATTGGGAAGGACAATGAGAGCACTAAAACTGAGCCCGTTCCCCAAAGCTGTCTCATCCTTTCCTGCAACCTCAGTTTTTATTGATAGGAGAATGAGGAAACATTCCAGCTGATTACAATCAGTGTGAGACTTACCAAAATAATAAAAATAGTGCAGAAAAAGAGAATCTTGAAATGGTTTGGGTTGGAAAGGGCCTTGAAGATCATCTAGCTCCATTCCCCTGCCATGGTTGGGGACACTGTCCACCAGAAGAGTTGAAATAGCCTCACAAAGTGCAGGCTGGGAGAGGAAAGGAGTGAAACAGGCTGCCCAATGGTTTGAAATGATCCATTTTTGTTAAATCTTTTCTCTCAAAGGGGAGGAAATAGTCTCAGCACCTATACAACAGCAGGAAACACTCCTGACTTCACTTGTAAACAATTCCAGTTCTGTCCCAAAGAAACCACACTCAAGTTTCAGGACTCACAGCCCCCCAAACTTGCTCAAGATTCAAAGTGAGCAGAGCTTTAAGGTTAAACAGCTAAAATTCTTATGTGCTTACTGAATTTCCTGAGGGTTTAGTGCAAGGATAAACCTGAGCACTGAGGAATCAAGTGTCACTGCTGTGCAGCAACGATCACAGGTTTGTTTTCAGACAGCATCAAGGAAGCAAAAACATTGTCCATGAGAAAAGGTCACTGGATGCCATTTACTCCTTGAAATCTATTAACACTGGCCAATGGGGAGGACACTTTACAGGATAAATTAAATAACACAACATTGGCATTTTGAGGCTGCATGTTGATTACAAGTGATTCAGCAGCCCAGCCTCCACTCCAGGGTCTGCACAGACATATATATATTATGGTGTAGCTTTTCCTTGGCAAAGAATTACCTCCTACAAACTCACAAAAAGCTTCACGGAAAAATCTGATGGCTAAAGAAAAAACAGGAAGGTCACAGGAAGACATAATCACAGAAATTTATTTATAACAGTCTAAAAACAATGGTTAGGAATGAAAGTTCCAGTGTGTAAGGACAGATTGCTGAAGATGGAGCCAGCTCAAGGCACTTTATCACAACCCTGAAGTTTGCTGCCAATTTAATTCCATTTTAATATGTATTTCAGGGTTTCCAGGCATTGCTTGAGGTTACAGTAGATTAAAGTTCCAATGGTGACAGCATCACTAACAAAATTCAGAGTTCATTTTGAAAAAGAATCCACAGTTTCTAGGTGCTGCCAAAACTCTAAATCTCGAGTCACTAAACGAAATCTCAAAAAAAAGAAGAGATATACTGATGCAAACAAAAAATCTAATTACCTGTGCTTGCCACATGGAGCAAGGCAGCAACAATTTGCTTGCCCATTAAAATGTTTTCTTCCTGAAAGCTCAGTTTTGCATGGTGATACAACAATGCTGGCACTTGCTTCTGCAATCACAAACCCATCCAAGGAGAGGGACTTACTTGCATACAATCAGCCCTATGTCTGCAGAGAGGTGTGAAGAGACAGAAATTCCTTTCCAGGATACTACAAATAGGAGCTACAGGAGGAAGATGAGGCCCAATAAGTATAAAAAGGAGTTGAGAGAAAGCTGAGAGTTGAGCTCACATTAGGAGGGAAGCAGAAGGCAGGAGGAGAGGTAAGGAACCAAGAACAGGAGACAGAAGCTGGAAGAGACAAATAGGAACCTTGCATGAATAAACAGAAGCTTCTATCTCACACAGTGCAGCATCTAAAGCAGTAACTGGGCAAAAGGCTAAAATGGTTTTGATAATATCAAAAGAGAGCAGAGAGCATCAGGATATGCAGGTTTTGTGTCACAGACTCACTGGCAGCTCAGATTTCCCAGACTGGCATTTCTCCCTTGCACACTGGGAAGCCAGATCTCCTCAGTCTCTGAGCTTAGGGCTGTTCCTCCCAAAGATGGGGAAAACAACAAAAGCCCAGTTGTTTCCTCAGAAGTGAGCCAGGAAGTGTGTGGCAGCCTAGGGAATCAGCATCCCAACCCCAGACAACACATGTGATGAGCCTGGCAAAACATCCAGTGCTGCCATTTGTTATCTAATCAGATTAGCAAATACATCCCTGTCCCAAAGTTCTCCATCTGTTTTATCACTCCCTAAAGAAACTGTAACATCAAAGACTCATTACTCAGAAAGCCAAACCCGATTTTTATAGTCAGGCACCACAGCACCATCGCTATAAAGTTACTACCAGTTGCAGTTACCTTGGGAACAGCTGGAAGAGGAGCAAAGCCAAGTCCCAGCCTGCTAAAGGCTCTGGAGATCAGTACTAGGACCTCAGGGCCCATCTCCAGGAGCACAGACAAGCCCTGAGACCATTCCCTACTCGAACCCCTCTGCCACACTGCAGGGAAGCAGCCTCTCTGTCCCAGGAGTGTAACAGAGACAAGCAACTCCCACCCAGTCTCTGGAAAAAACCTGACTGCTCTGAGGTGCTTTTCCATCCTGAATTAGTCCCCTCACAATCACACTCTGATGAGGATGGAGCAGGTATTGATCCAGTTACTCTATGCTTAAGCACATTCAGGCTTTTCAGTATTAAACAGGGCTGTCAGTTGGTTTTAATCTTCACCAAGGTTTGAGACTAAAGAGCTGCGTTACCTTCACGGCTTTCAGTGGGGAGGCCTCTGTCTGCCCAGCTGCTTTAGCACCAAGGTTCTGCTGCTTTGAGCTGACAGATTTCTGAGCTTCTACCTCACTCTCTGACTGTCCAGCTGAGGGAGCAGAGGAAGGAGAAAAGACAATTAGAATGGTTTTAAATTGTGGGCAGCTTATGCTCTCCAGACCCATCAGAATATCAGTTCCAGTTAAATGGTGAGAGAGCTACACTTTAAAAGTGTTCAATCATGGCAAAAGGATTTACAAATGTCTTAAAATTACAGCTGCAAATGAACTTCTAAACGTGAAAGAAATTCTTATAAAGTCTGTGTTAGGGACAGGACAGATTTTTAGTACAAGACAATTTTTATTAATTAAGCATTTGACAGGGCTCACCATGGCCATCCTCCAGCAGACCAGAGTGCAAAGACGAGCTGTTCTCACCTACAGAAACCTGCAAGAGAAAAGGAGACAATGAGAACCTCTGACCTTCTGAGATCTGAACAGTCACGTCCCCACAAAGGCACCAGGCAGCTGGAGCACCCAGACAGGGAGAGAGAGACCTGAGGGGCTCAGGAAAGGAGTTGTTTTTGAGGCACAAAAGGGTCCAGCTGAGTGTCAAGAGTCCTTGCTACAAGGCAGACACCCTCACAGGGTTCACACATACAAACATCAGATTTCTGTTTCCTTGTACACCTTTATTAACCCTCAGAAATCTTTGCTGATTTGCTGAGGTTCCTCCCAAATTATCTCACTTACAAATCCCTTGACCACAAGAAGCACATTTAGTGGAAGTCTCATGGCTTCCTCCAACATTTGACCAATCTGACATTGAGACATTCAGGAGAGACTGTGCTTTTGGAGGAAAAAAAAAATCAAAATAAAAAAGAACACCTGAATTAAAAAAACCTTCTGTCAAACCATAAGGCTGTTCCAAGGTTGGGACAAACATACGGGATCTTCCTTTTTTGTCTTCCTTCAGAAACCAGTAATTAAAAAAAAAAATAAATTAAAAACTGGAGGAGTTGGATCTAAAACAGAATCATAGCATTGTTGGAAAAGACCTTTAAGACCATCAAGTGCAACCATGAACAAAACCTGCCACAGATAAAGCTCTTGATGTATAACTCGTTATTAAACTTGGCACTATTGCTATTGAATCAAATAGTTTTAAGTAGCTACACTGAGGAACTAAAGAACTGTAACAGGATTAACTGCAACTCATCACTAATTCACCTTAATGATTGAAAAATCCATTGCAAGCAACTGAAATTTGTAAATTAATGAGGTAACGAGGAGGCAAGCTACATGTATTAACATCCTCTGGTCTGCTGAAACCAGAACTGTACCCCAGTGTCCCTGGGCAGAGCATGAACACGTTCTGAGGCTGCTAAAGTCGAATGTGCCACGGGTGCAGTGTGAAAAGTGACAGAGTGAAGTGTCTTTTGTTTCCTTTTTGCCAGAGGATTCCCATTTCTGATATTAATGACGAGCAGTTTTAATTAGGCTCATTTCCAAATTCACCACGTCCCTTCCAAAGGACAATCCTGGCTCCCAAACAATGCTCTATTCAGGTTCTCATTGCACCTGGACACCTCAACAAGTAACTCTGCAATTACAGCTGAATACAAGAAATTTTATTCAAATCTTCCATTCACAACAGGGAGATATTCTGATTTAACAGGTGCTCTTTTAATTAACTCACCTTGGAGCAGGAAGCAGCCTCGACCAGTGAGACACGAAGCTGCTCAGCTGTCTCTGAGGAACAGCTGAAAGCAAAGATTTGGCCCCTTGCCCAAGGAAGGCTGAAAAGCTCTAAAAGCCCTCCTGGCATTAAGCTGCCACGTGTTCAGCCTGGATGGAATACACAGTACCCCAATTATTATTCAGCTACTTTTATCCCGTCTGCTGTCCCCAGTTCAGGGAACAAATGCTTGAGTCCAGTATACAGAGTCTCAATTTATAGCTGGAGCTCAAAACCAGGAACAAACCTAAACTGCCATTCTCAGTTACCCTAAAATTTAGCCACTAAATGCAGAAGAAACAGTGACAAACTCCTTTGACTTGGGTCATACAAAGCTGGGGTTTTTTTTTAATTGGTGGGGATTTTTTTTGTTTATAAAAAACCCACCATAAAACAAGCCTACCAAGACAGAAAAACTCTCCCAGAAAACTTATCTCTAGACATTCTCTTCCACAGACACTTGCTGTCTTATAATTCAGAGACAGTCTAAAAAGAATAATTTAAAAAACCAGGAATTTTGCAGCATGTAACTAATCTGCATCAGCTGCTCACGTTCAATTCCCAGATGGCATGTGGAACATGGAACCAGTGTATCAGCTGTGCTTCCACAGCCAGTTCCACTTAAAATCAAGCACTTGATCTCCACCAGCATGGACATCTTACCTTCTCCCCATCCTGACAGGAATTGGAGTCCTCAATTGGTGCCATATTCTCCTTCTGC
Organism: Cettia cetti; assembly: GCA_013401135.1. NCBI lineage: Eukaryota > Metazoa > Chordata > Aves > Passeriformes > Sylviidae > Cettia > Cettia cetti. Next base: position 43,940 of record VZUI01028424.1, read on the forward strand.
TCAGATTTGTAATTCTTGAGTTCACTCTCACTGGCTTGAATCTCACTCTATAGGACAAAGCACTGGAAAGTTGACAGGTTCTTTTCCCCTAAGAAAATACTTGCTTTCTATTTTTCTTGCAATGTTCTAAAAACTGTTTTTCCAGTATGTGAAGTGATAATTGAAGGAAGGGCCATAAGAATGTACAGACACTTGTTAAGTGAATATTCTAATGAGGGAACAGGATTGGGCTGTAGAATTTTACTGTGCTCTTTGGAGGTAATGCCAGTGTTTTCCTGAGCAGCCCTTTTCTTCCAAATTCCTGTTTAAAACCGACTCCTAAATATTCCCTGCTCAATCCACATCTTCCTTTTTGAGAAAGGTTAACTTTTCACTTGGAATAAGTATTGCAGACAAGCACTGCCTAAAGTACAGTGGAATTGCTAAATACAATTTGACATAAAAGCAAATCCCACATTTGCTTCAAACCCCTGCCTCTGTTTTCCTGAGATTTTTGTTCTTGATAGATTGACTTAAGACTTTCACAGGAGGATCTTTCAGACTTGTCTCAACCCCCAACAAGACTTTAAAACCAATAAAATCCAGTGAAACCTCGTGTTTCTTTCATTGCCACAGGACACAAGATCATTGGAAGCCTCGTGCTTCTCACAAGGCATCTTCTCTGTGACATGAAAGAAGAAGAGCCACATGCCAGCACCAGCATCTTCCTGCACTTGGAAACAAATTTCCACAAAAGCAACCACATCCTAGAGGTTTGTATCAAATGTTGGAATTTTAATGCTTAGATCTCTGTATCTGCTGTTCAGCACCTTTCCCTCCCCTTCCAACACACAGAACTGACTGTTCCTCACCCCTACTCAAACCAAGTGTCCATCAGGTTTAGTCCAGGCCTTATTACACCACAATGCCCTAAAATAGTTGTTCCTAAGAGAGATTCTGGCTTTCCTTTGTAGCCCAGGTGTGAGAGAGGCAGCACAAACACCACACTTCCATAGCAAAAAAGCCCTGGTTGCTTTGGCAGCAGGGAAGGAGAAGATCCCAAGGGTAGGGCTGCTGTTGGAACAGCAGCCTCAGGACCCCCCTGTCTGCTCCATCTTACACTGCCAGGTCAAAATGGGAAGAAATTGTGCACAAATGGGGCATCCTGAGAGCATCAGGCTGGACTGACACCAAACCAAGGGCATTGGGGGCTGCAAACAGGAGCCTCTGGAGAAATGGCAAATCTCTTGCCATCAGGACAGAAGTTAGTGACTCAGCCACCACTCTGAGCCCCAAACTGGAAAAGGCATCAGGAAACGAGCCCAGGAGAGGCACAGGAGGCAGAAATGGGCAATTAGGTTAATCAGATTTGTTGCAGTGGCTGCAAGGACTTTCCATTCATGCAGGGAAGCTTTTACTGTCCCTCCTCCCACAGCTGGGGAACCTGACCCACATATAGATGAAATTCAGGAAACATTTGAGCTGGGAAGAGGCCCTTGCATCTCTACTGAGACTCCTGGGAAGCAGACTTTCCCCTCTGAGGGAGAGCCAGCACCTCGGGCTCTCATTTCCAGGGCAAGTTTCCAACTTAAAAAGGCCTTTCCTCTTCAAATCTATTACTCTGGTTAATAAAAGTAATACTTGAGCAGTATGAGTTCCCATCATTCAGCTAAAGTATCAGAAACTTCCAGCAAATGTACCTAAGCAGTTTTTAACAAAAACTGAGATTCCTGAAACCTCCTCAGCTGTAACACTTCATTAACTGTTCAGTTCCTGGTCAAATATTTGCAAAACAGGCAGAGGTTCATTCACTGCAAGAGACTAATTGGATTCAGAGAGTGGTGAGAAATCCTGAAGGGAGGTGAAAAGCAAAAGTGAGGAAAACCAAACTGGAGATCCCAAAGCTGCAGGCCAGGAGATCCAAGTTGTGAGCACTGTGAGACAAAATCACTTCATCTCACTGTGCCTCAGTTTCCCACAGCTTAGAGCTGATGGACAACATGGAATTGAGTTTTCTTATTTAAACAAAAACAACAAACATGTAGAGAGCTATGAACACTCAGAAATAAAAAGAATGTAAACTATGCTTCAGAAGGACATTGGTCGGGGTGCCAGCAATTAATTCCTTGGAAAAGTTTCAACATTATTCCAGGAAAATGCAAATATAATTATTTTTTCCTGCAGTATGTAGAAGCAACTCTTCATTAGAAATTACTCCTGTGGGCACAGTTATTTTCCAAAACCCTCAAACAGCCTGGTTTCTGTAAGATCTTTCCAGTCTCAGGCTGTGACAAAAAAATTCACTCACACAAACCAAGACTTACCATGGGATTGATGCCTGAGGAACTGCCCTGCTTGGACACAGCTGCCTGGTACTTGGCCAGCCTGTCCTTTATTGATGTCTCTGATAAACGGGGCATGTCCAGGTTCTTCCTGCTCTCTGCCTTCTCTGGGCTGAGTCCTGGACTGGTCTCTACAAGATATCCTGGTAAAAAACAATCAAACGTGAATAATGGATGACACTCAGAACACTCACTAAGATCCTTCTTGGGGAGAAGAAACACATTGCCATTCTCTCCAGAATCATGCCAGCGAGGACACAATGTGTATCCCTGAGGAGTGAGACCCAAGGGAGCAGCTGCAGCTGTGTCAGGGGAGGCTTAGGTTGGATATCAGGAAAAAGCTCTTCCCCCTGAGGGAGGTCAGGCACTGCCCAGGCTCCCCAGGAATGGGCACGGCTCCAAGGCTGTCAGAGCTCCAGAAGCACTTGGGCAACACTCTCAGGCACAGGGTGGGATTGTTGGGGTGTCTGTGCAGGGCCAGGATGATCCTTGTGGGTCCCTTCCAACTTAGGATGTTCTATGAGTATTTTTAATACCAGACATTGGTGGAAACCCCCCAAAATTGCAGTTGGTTTGCTGGAAAAAGGTCTCCAAACAGATAAAAATACATAATTTTGTCAAAGCTCTCAGTAGCTCCCTGTGTCTGGCCAGGATAGGAGGGATGAGGATTGAAGAAAGGAGGCAGAAGGATCATTGACTGTTCACTGCTTCCTAAATTACCTTGACTATTAAAACTAGTTCTAGGATTGAGATGCAGGAAAGATTGGGGTGCATTCCTTAACTTTTTGGTTATTCCCTGTGCCTTGGTTTCCCATGCTTAAGAGTGGAATGGTTTAAAACTCCCAGCTAGGCTTCACTAATTAAATGGGATGCTGATGGACTTTGCAGCTGCATGGTGACTACCCTTCCTTCCATTTTGGAAAAGCAAAACTTATTTCACAGAATCCTTGAGATTGGGATCCAGTGAGTCCAACCTCTGACTGATCCCCACCTTGTCACCCAGACCAGAGCACTGAGTGCCACATCCAGCTGTCCCCTGGACACCTCCAGGGAAATTTCTATTTTATAAAGCAGCTTTATCTCCTAAACAAAAACCAACCTAAGCCACCCAAAGCCCAGCCCTGGGGTTTCCTGACCTGCTGTGCTGTGGCTCCTCTCTCCTTGGGCAGCATCGCAGTCCTCCAGGCAGAGGCTGTTCTCCGAAATCCTCCTGCCCACGGCCGCCCTCCGTGGCTCCCGGGGGCCCTGCTGGGACAGACCCTCCCATCAGCTGCCTGGACACACAGGGATTGCTCTGGGTAATCCCTTCAGAGGCACAGGTGTCACTAGCAAATCTGCTTTACTGGAATAAACAAGTCTAGCAGGTGACATGTTATTTAAGCAATATATAAAGTTTGATCACAGAGTACCTGACCCTCTGTCACCTGGGAAACACTTTCTTGAGGAGGTCAGTCAGTGCCCTTTGAAAGTTCTCTTGGTTGAAAAGAGCCACAAAGATCAGATTTTTAGGTCATTCCCACTGCATATACAAAACTTCAGTCTAGATTTTTGCATTTCATACAATTTCTGTCAAAGCCAGTAGTCACGGTAATTGTTGGAAGATTTAAATTGTAGGAAGATTTAAAATCAGAAAAAGGATGCAAGGAACCACTTATCCAAAATCTGCATTCATTTTCAGCCACGGAAAAAGGAATTGATGGTATTGTAATAAAAGTTATCTAGAGTTGTTTGTTTTGATTTGGGTAGTTCATGCATTTGGTACCAAATAATTCCCTAATTCGATCTGATAAGGCTGAAGCTTAAGCAGGAGTGTTAGAGATAAATATTCTCAGATCTCCAGGATAATCACTCTCTGCTGCAGAGCTGGACAGGGCGTCCTGTAGCACCACACAGATGCTCTGGCTGCCTCAATCAGATTTTATTCTTATTTGTTCAGGCCAACTCCCCAGAATCCAAATCTCAACAAAAGAAAGCACAAAAAGAAATTTCTGCAGCTTTGATAAGGGTTTGTGAGCACAGAGTTAAACTGGACTCCATCAAGGTAGGATGTATTCACAGCTAAAGGTCAGCCTATAAAATCCTAGAAGGTGCTGGACCTTTGTTCCCTCTCTAGGAAGAGTTAAATCACAGTTGGAAATTCAGATTGAGGCTAATGTAGAGAAAAAGGCAGGTTTGGCAAGATGCTCCAACCACACATTCCCCCTCAGTTCCAACAACTTTCTTATTTGCTGGTCACCAAACTGAAGGAAATACCAAAGTTTTATTTTCGCAGAACTGCAGTGTAAAACAATCACTGTGAAAAATCAGGCTGCTTTCCATACAAACAGCAGCTTCATCAGGAAAGGAAAGTGCAGTTAGAAAACCTCTTTTTCCATTAGCACGGGAAATAGTTTCTGTTTCTGTGGTTTAAGACTTTGGTAACTTTTCTTACTGGAAAAGAGCTTTAGCTCTGACAAGTCTTGAACTGACCAATAGGCTCAGGTCTGGGAGTGCCTGCACACTTGTAAAGACTTGCAGGTCCCCCATTCCATGAAAACTATTCTTAGATGATTTTTATTCAGTCAATGTCCCCTTTAACATCACCCCAAGCCTACAAGTCTGGGGTTCTTGCAACTCAGAGATTTGGGGTGCAGAGGGTCCATCTGGAAAGGTTCCATCAGCAGAAGCAGCTGAGGAGTGCTTCACTCCAGAGCCCTGCCAGCTCCTCCTCCTGCCCTTTGCCACCTCACATCTGCAGGTGTTACAACTTCACCTGAAGAGCTTTTCTGTGGGTGAGCTGCAGAACACAGAGCAAAAATCCCAACCACCAGAATACAAAAGCTTTAGAGGTCAGGGATATTTCAGTAAACTTACAAATATTCAGTAAATCTACAAATATCCTACAAATATGTGTAGGTTTTATAGCAACAGTTTTATCTTGGGGGGAAAAAAAGCAAAATAAAAGGAAAACAATGTTTAACGGGGAAAATGGGGACTGATGGACTGACCCATCTGCAGGGAATCAGCAGGATCATGGCTCATGGAAGGTAACTCCTCTCACACAGAGGAAGTTTCCTTAGGGATTTGTCACTCTGTGGCTGGGCCATAATTCCCAGGCTTCTGCTGCTTTGGAAAGGAGATGAAACATTCCTCATGTGTGGAAAGCCCCAAGTTCTCAGACTTGGGCAAATGAAAGCACCATGAGCACAGGTAAAGCTTTGCCTGGGGCACAGAGTTGGGCAAAAATCCAAATCAAAGTTACACCTATTCCATTACACACCACCTGTGTCAGACATGACCCTGCCACAAGGTCGCCTACATACCACAGCCAGGTTTTGCCTTAAAGGAAAAACACAAACCAGCCTGGAGACAATTCCTCAGAAATGCTGCAGATCTGATCCTCCTCACCCCTGGGCGTGCTTTCACTATCACTTACAGGAAGAATCCTTTGAACATCAGGTCTTTTATCAGTTCCACTCTTTGCTTAGTGCTGAACCAATCCAGGCTGCCGTGCCTGCCCCTAATGGGATTAGAGCAGTTTGTTTCCATGAAAATGCAATAAAATAAGATCTGCCTCCTATCTACTGCAGAAGACAGAGCAAGATCTGAGTGAATAAATGATGAGATTTTACTTATAATTCTGAAAATGAGAGTAGGTTTGTTTAGAGTGGGAGATGGAATCAGGAAACTCAGACTCTAACCTGGATCCCTGCCCCAGACCTGCCCAGCAACCATGGAAGTTGATTTATCAGCACTGCCAAGAGCCTCCCAGCTGTGGTGCTGCTTAGTTCACACAGGTTTTGTCAGCAAAGTTCTGACAGCACCAACACATCAAGCCTTCAGTAAAGTCCAAGGAAAACTGCCATCTCTCAGCTGAATTTACAGTTGGACTCAATGATAGAAAGGAATTTTCCACCAAAACGGTTCCATGAAGCCTCGCTCAGGAAAAAGCACAGGAAATAAGTGGGAGAGGCAACTGCAGAGCTGCAGTGCTGTCGTGGCTCCCACTTCACTGAGCCACACCTGGGTCCCTGCAGCACCCAGCTCCCTTCTCTGCACGGACTGACCCAATCCTCCCATCCACAGATCAATTCCCAGAACGAGGAATCGAATTCCAAACACGCCCCCTCTCCCCCACACATTTAAACTTCAGAACATTCCTTCTCCCTTCCACTGTAACAGATTAACTTGGAATAGGGGTTTTGAACCAAACCCAACCAGTTTTGTGCCTCCTGGATGGTATTTACTGGGTTTAGTTGGTTTTTAACAGGGTTTGAATTGCTAAACTTTACAAACTATCAGTTTCAGATTCACTCAGCTCCAAAACAATTTATCCCCAGGCTGAGATAAGGTTACTCGAAGCTCATCTGCAGAATTCTTGGGGAAATCCTGAGTGATTAATCCTCCAGCAAGAGTTCAGGGAAGGTCTGTCATGGGCAGCTCTCATATCATGACAAAGACTCCAAAAATTCAAGTTGTGAAATTACTTCACACAGACCCAAAATTCCCTTTAACACCCAGTTGCTCAACTGAGCCCATAATTGTTACATATACAAACAACTTTTGTCCAAAATGTCCTTGTTTTAGTCAATACTTCAAGAAAACCACCCGCAGTAAAACAAAGCCAGGAGGAGAGGAAATTATGAGAAAACTGGAAAATCCACGAGCATCGAGGCCTCGGGACTGTGTTGCAAGTCCCCAGCATATGCAACTCATTTTGGAGTTAAGCAATTCCCCCCGGGACACGCCGGCTGCAGTCCACATGTGGGATCAGATTTCATGAGCAGTTGGAAGAAAAATGCGAGCCCTGAACATTTGCAAGTCAAAACTAGTGAGGGCAGGAGCTGCTCTGGCCATCTCGGCTTCGTTTTCCCTCAGTGAGGATTTTTTTTTTTTTTTCCCGATAAGAAACATTTTGAAAGACACAAAGATGAGGGAAGACCAAGGAAAGGATGGGAGTATCTCACTATATGTGTGTGTGAGAGTTTGGGCGACTCGTACTGATACAGATATCAAAAATTCTCTCTCCTTAGTGCTTCATCTCGACTGCAACAGTTCTGATTGCTGAGCTCACTTCAAACAGTCCCTTACTCTTTCATATATTAAAAAATACAGAAATACCTACAGATGTATTTTTATACAAATCACATCTGCATAACTTATGCTAATCTTCACAAGACACAAACAATCCCAACTTAAACAAAACTTAGTAAATTCCATACTTATTTTCCCCTCTTCCACTGAACCCTCTCAAAAACAAATTCACTTTACTCCAAGGAGCAATCACGAGCTGCCACAAGCCCGAGCAGCCTGCACATACTCGTGTGACTCGAGTAAGTTACTAACACCACGATGTTCTGTTTTCACTAAAACAATGAACACAATATTTGCAGAGTCAATAGTTGGAGCCACTCCCTCCCGGGATTTTCCTGATGCCGCGGAGGCAGCAGCTTCAGTTTCTCCAAGATTGGGAGGGACAGATCCTTACCTTGGGCTGAGGAGCTTCACCCTTCTCGAACATCATCTTGAGCTTGCTCAGGGGCACGTTGTACTTCTCGATCCGCCCCGGAGACTCCGACCTCTCGCTGGCTTCGGGCTTTTCCATTCCACGGGGCTCTCTCACGCAGTTTTCCATGCTGCCACTCTCCCGGGAGTGGCTGTGGGGCTCTGTGCTGTCACCAGCGGGACACTGCGGCTGGCCAGAGGCGGCTCCAGCCCCCGGGGATGGCGAAGCGGCGCGGCCGGTCCCGACCTTGTGCCTCACCTCAGCGCAGCTGCTCCGCACAGTTTCCTTCCCAGACTCCGCTCTCAGCACCGGATTCTCCCACTTCTTCTTCAGCACGCTCAGATTCCCCCTCGTGAAGTGAGCGGGCAGGTTTTCTGTGTTCTGCAAAGAACAAGGAGTTAATTCCAGCTCTCCGAAGCACTTCCTTTCCATGCAGGAGGAAGCTCAGCACCGAGCCCCGCTCCCGGCCAGCTGTGAATAGTTACAGCTGTGCCACATGGAGAAAGCATCCAGGATAGGGAAGGAAGGAGGGGGGAGAAGAGAAAAGTCAGGAGTAAGGCAGGAAGTGAGCAAACAGGAATGGCCTTATAAGGCAAAAGGGAGTTAAATGCCACACAAAAGACCTGAATCCACATATGAAGGAAATGGGACTCAAATCCACACAGGGAGGGTCTCCAGTCCCAGAACAGGGAAACAGGAGCACAAGCGGCCACAGGAGATGGCTGGTGTGCCAAATGCTGCAGTGGCTTCAGAAGACAACAGCTATCAGGCCTTCCAAAAGCTACAAACTAGCTCTCAGAATCCATTAAATCCTTGGAGTTACCTGTTTCTGCTCTCAGAAAACAGCAACATTTCAGTTCCCAGAGACCTGCCAAAGATTTTACACCACACAGCCAAAGCTCAAGCCAAGCACCCGCAACAAACATCTTTCTACTCCAGTTTAAAGAAAAAACCAGTAACTTGCTGGTATTTTTGCTCTATTTCACTCAACCAATTGCAAGCACTGCTAGGGACACACACGCGAGTCACCGGTGCTGCCTCACCCCCAAGGGAACACCGGGAGCAGCATCACCTCACACCCAGCTGCTTCCCAGCCCACTCCTGCTCCCAGCAGTTCCCTCTCCCCGGAGCCACAGCCCAGCTCATGTTTGAGCCATTCAAATGCAATACCTGCCACCACTGCATTTTTCCTGTCTCTCCCTTACGGAGACCACTCCAAACTCATTGCAAGTGGAGCAGGGCTGCCGGGCTTACAGGAATTAACTGGCATTAGTGGCTATATTAGGATTTAAGTCTCTCACCCTATTACTCTTCTGGTCACATTTTGAATGCTGCTTTGCAAATTGATTTGAATCCACTTACACTTCAAAAAAAAAATCAGTGTGTTTGCTGACTGTATTGAAAAGAAAGTATTAAAATTATAAGGGTAGTGTTGTAATGGAACAGAAATATTGAAAATTGTGTGGCAGGTTTCTAGGGGAACACCTCTGGAATCCCAGCACTTCCTAACACAAGTCCCTCCTGCTTGAGACTTGCCTGTTCCCTGATCACAGGAAGATTGACAGACACAAGCACAAGCAATGAAGAAAATTTAAGACTGAAAAGTAATTTTTAGAATGCTTATTTTATCCCACCTATATCCCAAACAGCAAAGAATGGCTCCCCAAGCATTAGAGAAATCAAGGCAGCAACTTTCCTATAGATCCTGAAAATATTGGCTTTAAAATACAAATTACCCTGAGGACCCGGACAAAGCCCTGCAGCCTTCATCAGCCAAGGTTCCCTAACCCCTGAATGCAGTGGAGGTTACAGGAGGGAATATGGGGCTGTAACAAAGCCAAGAAAGTCAGTGCTGCCTCATCCAGGGGCATTTGCAGCCCTGGAAGGCACTTCAGAAAAGATCCCACAGCTCTCAAAGACACATGTTGGATTTCAAGGAGGCTTGGAGGCTCCTTTTAAGCACTTTTAAATTTGGTTAAGAAAGGAAAAGGCACCACACAAGTGCCTGCAGCTAAGAACAGGAGCTGGGTATTCCTGGCTTGTGGTTAACTCATTTTGCCTTTTGCTTAGGAGAGAATTGGTGATTCAACACAGCTTTGGGCAAGAAACTTCATTTCCTTTCCTCCACCCTGGGAAAAAGCATGGAGCATAAAGCAAAAGCAAACCCTATGTCTAAGCCAGGTTTTCTGTATTGATATTTTTTGATATTCCAAAAAATCAACTGTCACAGCAATATTCATGCAGGTGATCCATCCTGACTGCAGGCTGTGCTTATTCCCAAAGAAACAATTATATAAAACACTTACACTTCTCTTCTTCTCAGCAGTGGCTTCTTCAGCAGCTTTCTGATACCTTTGAGAGAGTGAAAAACAAACAAAACCCAAGTTTTAACCAGAATACTGAGTACTCCTGAAGACAGCTGAGATTTTTCTTCCCCCACCAAGGGTTCTGTGCACCCCCTGGATCAACTAAAACTAGAGGCTGGACAAACAGCAGCAAATAACACAAAGCCAAGTGACAGACACATTTTCACTCATCCAGTTTACAATAATAACATCTATTAATACTTTTCATTCCCTAAGCACACTGATTCCCAAATAGAGACAGTTTACCTTGGAATAGCTATATTGTTTCCGCCACCCAGCTGTCTGCTGTGCCCCTTTGCAGGAATAACTCAGCTCTTTATACAGCAGCTGCTGAACCAGAACAAATTCCAGCTTGGCACATGCCGAAAATCTCCCTAAGTGCCAGTGGATTTTACTCTGTGGGCTGGGAACTGCCCCCATTCAGCACTTGCCTCCTGAGCAGCTGAGCCATCACAGCCCTCTGCAGATAAGCCACCCTGGATCATGAATCAAAGTCCTTTAAGGAGATGTAGGAAACTCCCAGCAACCTGCAATCCACTGGGTGTCCCTCCACAGCCCTCACTGTTACTACACTGCACAAGGTGATTGCACTTGGCCTCTGAAATATGAAAATTAGTGACAAATTCTGCCATTTTAAGGCCAGTTCTGCCTTTCAGAGAGAAGGAACCCAGCGTCTGCTTGGCAAAGGGTGTTTCTGTTTTCCTTATCTGTGGAATTCTGCTTTTGACACAACAGTGAGTGTGTTACAGGCTGTTGCTCCTCTTTAATCCATGCAAACACACTAACCCACATCTCTGCACTATCAAGGGTTCAAATTTGAACACAACATGCTGAGAAAGTGATGCTGAAGGAAGAGGGATCAATACTGGAAGAAGAAACAAAGAGGAACACAGATGAAAGTCAAGTATCACCTGGAAAACAGATGACAACTGAGGAGCTCCAGCCCTTGCTCTGTGAGTCAGCCCAGCATGGGGCACTTTTTGAATCTCTGCTGTTGCTTTTTGTGTCTCTGACCTGACAAAACTGATTATATGGGATGGACAAAAAAGTTTTTGCATACAAATATTTAATTAACAGCACTTTAAAAAGTCACACTCCTCCCTGCAGGCATCAGGGTGGCAAAGCCAGAGAGCAGGACTGTGTTTTAACAAGGCATTAACCCTGCCTATGTAGAGGGACACTACTTGATTAAGGAATAGCAGTTTGGATTACTTCCAGTAAGCCTTTTTCAAGGGATTATCAACATTTAGCAAGATGACCAAGTTCTGTTACCAAGCTTCAGCAAGTGAATAAATTACCTTAACAAGGTGGTGACAGCAAATAGCTTCTCCCTGGGCCAGAGATCCACAGAGGAACTCTGGAGCTGTGGGGAAACTGAATCCCTCTTAGATTTTGTAATGTTTGCCTCACACTCAAGATCCAAATACTCCCAAACTTTGTTACACTAATAATGCAAGAGCCTCAGTGACTCAGTTCCCCAAATCCCATTGAAAACCCCAGCTGTAGCCTATATAATTCCTTAAAGAAATAAAATAGTTTCCAGGGAATGCATTGGTTACTACCATTCAGCTTTCTCAGGGTTAACAATATTTATGGTTTGAGTGTAACCCTTTTTCTATCTCTCAGAGAAACGGGAAGTTTAATATTCCTTTTTCAGCTAAGTCAGGAGAGGTTTAGGCTGGGTATCAGGAAAAGGTTGTCCCAGAGAGTGGTCAGGCACTGAGAAGGCTCCTCAGGGAATGGTCACGATCCCAAGGCTGCCAGAAGCATTTGGACAACACTCTCAGGCACAGGGTGGGATTGTTGGGGTGTCCATGCAGGGCACAGCAACTGTGAGAGCAGCAGTCCCTGCCCCAGGTGGCAGCTGTCACCCACACACAGCTGGTGCTCCCCAGCCCCACAGCACTTACTTGGAGAACCTCTCTGCGAGGGCTGAGGATTTGTTCTTGTTGACCAGGGAAAGTTCTTTTGCAGTGATTTTCAAAGACTGGGAAGTCCATTGCCTTCTATTGAACGGGGAAGGCTCCATCTTTTCTCCCCAAACCCCTGCTCAGGAGGAAGGAACAGTGTCAGCAATAGGAATTGTGAGGAAAAAAGAAGTTCCACAGAGTGATTTGCTCCTGCATCCCTATTCAAGTGCTGCCAGCATCCCAGTGCCACTGATCCTAACCCCTCAGGATCCATCCACCAACTGACTTTAAAAAGGCAGGAGATGACAGTTATAATTTCCTCTGCAGATGCCATTGAGATGGTGCCCTGATAAAGCCACAGGCACAATGGGGAGCTGGGGACACAGAGCTGTGACCAGAGGATGCCAGTGACACCCCTGTGTCACAAACACACACACACAGGAGCTCCAGGAAGCCCCAAAGTGCCCTCGCTCATTCCGGTTTCAAACCAAATGTGCTGGCATTTATGTAAGAGGGTTTGAGTTACGAAACTAAGAGGATGTAATTACTATACAAACATTTTTCATTCACTCTTGTGTTCACTCTCAGCACAGCAGCGTTTCCTCTGTGAGCTCAAACAAGTCCCGTGTTCATGGAGGCAGCTGTGCCCCTCCTGTTGCAGTAGTTACCATAATATCAGTTAAATAGTATTAATTACCTAAAGAATAGCTCCAACCTCCTCATCCTGCTGGAAATGGGAAGGCATTTTGTCCAGCTTTTCACCACAGAAACTAAAAAGACTACATCAGATTTATTTTTTACATAGTTTTCTTTTGTGGAGGAGGAAAGGAGGGGAGATTAATTTAAAGAGTTCTCTGATAAGACAAAAATAAAGCCTGTAGGGCAACGCCTTTCCTTTTCTCCTCTTTTTTTTTTTTTTTTTTAATCCCTAATCCCATGTCACACAATGCCTGTGGCAAGGGCACAAACTGCACGACCCTGCAATGCCAACTCCAGGCAGGCTGAGCTCTTCCTTGCATTTTCCATTAATTCCTTTAACGGATTTGCACGGTCACGGAACTCTGGATCCAGTGTGAGTCCAGGTCTGCCAGACAACTGGTCACATATAAACAGAAGCACCTGCAGACAAGCTGGCATAAACAATCAATGGGAGGAAAGCCAAGGTTTCCAAAATCCTCACAGGTATGGAATGCACCTGCTCAGAAATGACAGAGATGTGGGATTCTGCAACACCTCAGTCCAGGAGAATTCTAGGCACAGGTAGAGTCTGGCAGCTCCCAGTGCTGGAATGGGAGCCCTGGGAGCAGATGAAACCTCTCCAGTGCTGTTCCCTGCCTGGAGACAGAAAAGGTGGCAGGTGAACAGATCTCTGTCCTGGGAGATGCACTCAGGAAGAATGGGCCTTTCTCTCACACTCCATAACTCCTCTGATGTCTGGAGAGAACAGCATGCCATCACAGGACATGTTTTATCAGAACTGTGATTTTGGTGGAGTTTTCAGACGTGCAGGCTGAACTATTGCTGCAAACAAGTGACGCTGGTTTTGTGGGGATGCTGAAACACACTGCTGAAACACTGATACCATTTATCAATGTTGCCTTTCCAGGTGCAGCTACCTGCAGCCTCAGCCTCTGAAAGGCACACAGAGCCCCTTCCAACCAGCAAGAGAAACCCAAACTGGAGCTATTTTCTGAAATTCCTGCCTTTTTAAACACTTTCTGCATCACCAGGGCCCCTGTAAACCTCCATCCAGGCTGCACTGCTCTGTATGTGATTGGCCTTTGACAACAGCACAAATCACCATCCACAAAGACAAAGGATCTCATTTCCATCTCCTCCCTCTTTAAAAATCATATTGCATACACAAATAAACCCAGTACTTCTGTGACTGCAGGATGCAGCCCCCAGTCTCAATCCCCAGGAGCCTCAGAATACACACAGAGAGATTACAGATAGAATTTACTGCTGGAAAACCCCACAAAAAGCATTCTGTCCGTGTTAAAGACCAATGCTGAATGAGCTGTGTCATGCCACAGTTTGAACTTTGTTTTATGACTAATCTTGAGCCAAAGGAAGCTCACCTGAGGCCCCGCTGCAGTTTAAATGGCCTTTCACAGAGCAGAGTCAGCTGTGCCCAGGAAACAGGAGCGGGGCATTCATCAGAGCTCCCCTGGCACAGGGAACAGGTGCTCATTGACACACGGAAGGAACAGTTCAGTACAACACTGAGAAGCAAAACTGAATGTAATTGTTCAGAAAATAACCCTGCTTTGGATGCCTGAGCATCTCACTGCATCTCTGTTCAGGGCTGCATCTTCTCCCTATTGAGTTTTTCTGTTTTCGGCCATTCTCCATCAAAGCCACAGGTACATTGAGTTAATCCGGCCTCTTTAGGTAAAAATCTCTTTATAAAAAGTCAGTACGTGCTGCTGGGACATTCAGCTGTAAAGAGAAGCAGCCTTTCTGGAATCTCAGTTGCTAGAAATGACACAAAACAGAACTTTGACGTGCCTTGAAACTTGTGCTGCCACATTTTTATGCCATTCCACATTCTTAGCAGTTTCTCATTCATTAGCAGTTTTGTTGTGTTCAAGTATGTCTGGGCTTTCTTTACTGCTCCTTCTGAATGGCTTATTCAGAGTAATTTCAGAAAATACAGATTAAGATTTAAACAAGACTGTGAATGTTGTGCTTGCTGCAATGGAGGCAGGTTCTGTGGAAGGTGGCACAGAGTCCAGAGGAGATGGAGACAGAGATGCCAGAGGTGCAGATGTTAGGGGAAGGGAAGGACTGTGATCAAGCTACAATCTGACACAACGCATTAAATCCACCTCCAATAACTTTACCCAAGAGTTTAACAGCAGAATATAAATCCCTCTAGCTGGAAAGATCCCGAAAGAAAAACCGACTAACGCTTGCCAAAGGTGCAAGTGGCCTATTCATTACAAGTGGCCACAGGAACGGGCCACCCGCGGGCACCACGCTCCGGCCCCGGCACGAACCGAGAGCCGGAGGCTGCGGGCAGCAGAGGGCGCGGCCCCTCGCCCCTCTCTGCCCCGGGAGCCACAAGCCCCTGGTTCTCCGGACAGCCAACAGCCCCAAGCCAGGCGGGGCTCTGCCGCTGACCCCCGCCGCAAAGGCCGAGCCCCGGTGCTCCCATGAGCCGGGCACAGCGAGGGATGAGCGGAGCGGGGCCCGGGCTCGCCCCGCACAGCTCGGACTCACCCGCGGCCCAGCTCCCACGGTGGATCCGGCTCCAGGTGGCTCCGCTGCCAGGGGGGGATGTCCCGCTGTCCCGACCCCCGCCCCGCGCTCTTATCCCGGCCGAACCGGGCGGGAGAGGTCCCGCCGCACCTGTCCCGGCCCAACCGGCGGGTCCCGGCACACCTGTCCCGGCCCATCCGGCAGATCCCACCGCACCCGTGTGTCGTGTTCCCGCCCCGCCCCACGTACCTGTCCCGGCGGAAGCGGGGAGACTCCACGGTACCTGGCGCAGCTGAAACAACGGGTCCCAACGCACCTGTCCCGGCCGAACCGGCGACTGCACCTCCGCGCCCGCCGCGGCAACGGGCAGCGGCTCCGGCCACGCCCCGGCCACGCCCACGGCCCCATTGGCCCTGGCCCCGACCGCGAGGCCACGCCCCCAGGCCACGCCCTGGACCCCCGGGACACGCCCCTGGTTCGGCTCTGTCCCCCTCGCCTGGCTCTGTGCCCCCCTTCCCAAAACCTGGCAAAGTGAGAGTGGAGTGAGGGGTCTCGGAGCTGGGGCTCGACTCCGCCGTGGCTCCCGAGGGCTCAGGAGGGGCTGCCCTGGGGGAAGCTGTGCCCGTGCCAGGTGTTTGGGTCTCCTGCAGCCTTCTTGATTTGTTTGGAAACAAGAAAAATTGGCTTCAGCAGCCAAATGAGATACCCGGCATTCCTGAGATTTAGAACATCCCTGAGTTCCTTAGCAGGACACCAGTGCTGCTCCTGGCCAGCCCTGCAGCTGGATCCTCGAGGGATCCATCTGAACAATTCATTGTGTTTCTTTGGGTGTTTCTGTTTCTTTCCTCATTATTCTTCCTAATGTGTCAAGTACCAAATTCCTGAGTTTAAAAAAACCCCCAACAAAACAGTATATATTTGGTGCTCCAGCTCCTTTCCCAACTGCAGGTCTTGGATGTTGATGTCCCAAATTCTGGGCTGTCCCAAATTCCTTGGGAGCTGCTTGCAGAGCAGTGGTCATTAAGACAGGAAGTGACTAATTAAATTAATATGTTGGTGTTATTTTTATGACAGTCTCAGCACTGACATGTGAAATTTAGTCATTCCAGTAAAAAGTCTGAATTATAGCCCAGAAAATCCACATACTGTAAATTACAGCTCCTGGATCCTGGATGGAGGGAGGTCCATCCAACTTGGCCTTGGATGGGACTTGGAGCAATCTGGATAGCAGAAGGTGTCCCTGCCATGGCAGGGCTGGAATGAGATGGGCTTTAAGGCCCCTTCCAACCCAAACCATTCAATGGATCAGCACAGGGTTGGCCAGTACAGCACAGGAACACTTGCACCTTCTGGACTGGCATCTCCCCTTTTCCTGGTGACAGAAACACCACGGGACACCCCAAATGACACCAAATACCAATGTTGAGGCACTTTTGGCAAACCATCCCTGCTTTTCCAATGTGCAGACTCATCCAGAAGTGCTGCAGTGATGTGCTTTCACTCAGGGTTTTATGGAGAACTTCAATATTCCAACAGACCTACAGATTTTCAAGATGAGAAATGGATATAGACAGAGGGAGAATTTTTTGGGAATACAGGATGAAGGATGCACTTCTATAGTGCCTGGAAGTTTAATTATCCAAATATCAAGGATAAAAGAATGGATTTCACTGCTTGCATTACAGCAGCCCACAGACTGCTGATTGGAATCAGGGAGGAAGAATAACATGGATAAAAAGTCAGACTGTGCATCAAAGACAGTGAAAAGCCTCAGCCTCTGTGCCCATGCTGGCTCTGTGAGAGCTGCATGTGCCAGAGGGATCTGCTGTGGCATTAGTGTCCAAATGAGGCCATGCCAGGACGTGAGGCACCTCACAGAGCCACAGGATGGGCCGTGAGGAGGAGGAGGAGAGCAGCACTTAGGAGATGCTGCCTTGCCTTAATTAATTGTGTGTGAGGTTTTTAAGGTTTAATATAGGGTATTACAAACATTCTCCTGGGACAGACCACAACATCTCCAGCACAGGGACCCACCTCAGGTGGCAGCAGGAGGTTCTGGACATGTCACAGAATCAATCGTGGAATCTCCTGTGTTGTCTGCAGAGAACTGGCAGTGACAGTGCTGTGATCTAATTCCTGAGATGCAGCTGAGGGCTCTGAGCTCTGATCTCATTCCCCAGTTACAGCTGAAGACTCTGAGCTCAGCATTGATCTAAAATGGGGGTTCTGGTGCTTTGGTGAGAGGTGGTGAATTGCAGGTTGATGAGTCAATGAGATATGAACAATTCTCTGGGGAAACAACCCCAGGTGTAATTATTATTCTGTTGGTAGTGCCTCTTGCTTTCCAGGGACATCTTTCCTGCAGTCACTCTTGGAGATGCAGAATGGGACCACTCTGATAGGTTTATACCAGAGGGGAAAATCCAAAAAAGCATTTTCTGTCTTCATCCCTCTCTCTCTGATATTTCACCTGAATCTCGCTCGGGACACCACAACATTTCCTGAGGACCCAGCACTGACTCTGAGTGTTGAGGCTCCTGAGCTTCCCACAGCCCAGGCCCAGCACCAGCAGACAGGGTGAGGCAGCAGCTGAAGAAACCCCCAGAAAAGCTTGGGACACCCTCATGGCATTTTTTTGGTTTTGAGGTCCCCACCCAATCTGTAAACTCCAAGTGACCCCTCCCAACAGCACCACTGGTTTGTTTAATCAGTGATTAAACTGGAATTTTATTTCCATTTTCAAACATACTCTGTCAGTCATACTTTGTGATAAAGCCAAGGTAACAGAAAAACACCATCATGAAAATTCTGTGGCATAGCTTTGCTGAGGCAGGGCTGCACACCTGCGGTTCTGATGGGGCAGCCTGAGCTCTCCCCTTTCTCCCTGCAGGTAACTTTAGCCAGGAGCTTCTCACTGTGACTCTTTTATTCCTGGACAGTCAGAGCTGCTGCTTCTTCTTGGGTTACAGAATCCTTTCTTCCTCAGCCTTGGGACTGGGAGGGACATTGGATCCACCTGCTGAACACCATTGATTCCTTCCCCCCATGTCAGGTTATTGCAGAGGCCACAAATGAACAGGATGGATGGATTCCCTGCAGGATGTGTGTTCCCTGTGGGACAGAGGTAGAACTGCTGAGCCCTTTCCTGGCAGCTCCTGGCTGTCCTTGGCATCCTGGCTGGAGGAGCAGGAAAATCTGAGTTCCTGGTCCTCAGCAAGGGAGCGTCTCACAGCCACGCATCCAGTGTTTTTGAATCTTCCTAATTAGCCCTCAAACACGACTCTGGCAGCGTTGGGAATTCAGGAAGCACCATTCCCACTTTAGAAGGGTGAAGTGAGGAACAGGAATCCAAAATTGCTGTTGAGTAACCTGAGCTGGGATTAACATCTGGGGTCCTGCCCTGCCCCTGGGGCACTACGAGCTCCTTTTTAGCCAAGACTGTCATGCTTGGATTTAAATGCCCATTGGGAAGAGGAATGAGAGATGGAGAAAGAAGGGAGAGCAGGAAGTCTTGTGGCTTTGCCAAGACTGTTGGTAACAACATATCACAAACAATTCCTGAGCTTTTCCTTATTGATGGTGTGGGAACTGGTGAGCCCAGGGCAGGACTCATTAATGCCATTGTCTTTACCCATCTCTTTTCTGGCCCTTATTGAACGTTGTGAGGCCCTTTGGACTTTTTGCCTTTTGACTTAACTGCCTTTGAGGCACAAGTGCACCCCTGAGGGACCGTCCCAGCACAGCTCCTGGCCAAGCAGGATGTCCCTGGTGTCTTCAGGGCCTTTTGCTGAACCCTTTGGAGGAGTTAAACTTTAACTCCTGGGCAGCTCCATCTGTCCAAGGTCCAGTAGGAGCCATGCTGGGTCAGGCTGGCAGCTGCACTTCCTGCTCCTGCCCTTTCCTGGTGATTCACTCGCTCCTCCTCCTTGCAGGGAAGTGTTTGACCTGGATGGAGCAGTGAGAAGCTGCAACAGGGACACCTGAGCTCTCCTGAATGTGCCACTGGAGATCAGCTCCTGATGGCTGGATGCCCTGGAGGGTTTCCTGACTGGAATGAAGTAGCAAGGAGGGAAAATCCTGGGTACCAAAAGACTCATCTGAGCCACAAAAAAATCCCCTCACCCTGTGTAGCAGTGCCAAGCTGCTGCTCCATGGCAGGTCTGTGCTCCTGGCAGGCAGCTGTGAATCCATGTGAGCCTGTTGTCCTGCTGTCCCCTGCATGGATTGTTTTATTTGATCATGTTAAATAAAAAGGTAAAAACCATTTCCCTGTGGCCATTTGAAGAGTGTGGCCCAGCAGCAGGGCAGGCGGCAAATGGGAAGAGCTGGCTTATTTGAAATTATAGCACAGTTTCTACACTCCAGCCCTGCCAAGGCTTTGGGTGTTGCCAGAGTCTGCCACAGGAGATGGATTGCTCAGGGCTGGCTGCCCCTGGAGCTGGAGCTCCATGGGTTTGCCTGGCATGTTGGGATCAGACCCCGTGATTGCTCTGAGCTGCCCAAGGCGTCTCTCCCACCCTGGGACTCAGTTTTGCCTGGAAAAGCCAATCACTTACTTCAACACTGATGGAAGTTTGTGAAAACACAATGGCACAATCTCTGCTGAGCTCAGGCCCAGAAGCAGAGCCAAGAGTCTCCCTGGCTTTGGATAAAACTTTGCTGTGGTTACCGGCGTCACAGGATCATGTGATGGCAGCTGATCTCTCCAACCTCCAAGGTTCTCACTCCAGGCCTCTTCTGCTGCACAAAAACACCCTGAATGTTCAAAACATCGTCTCCCTGCTTGGGTAATCATTTATTGATAGCAGAATTATCAGCCAAGGGTTGTTGAGGAAACTGCTGCTGCTGTTTCTGATCCTGCCAGGCCTTTTCCCAGCCCTCTTCCCAGCCTGCCAGCCCAGCTACAAAACTTCAGCACCCTCAGTTAAGGGGATTTCCAAACAGACACAGTTTTTCCCTCCAGCCCAAGGACATGGTTTGGCCTGCTCAGCACAACATGCCACATCTGTTGATTCTTCAAGTTTGGGTTCTCAGCCCAGGGAATTAAGGGGCAATTAAGTCTAAGCTGGACTCTGAGCCCTTTTGAACCATGCTGATGGAGAAATGTGTGCCTCAAAATGACTTTAAAGGAACTCTAGGGAGAGAGAAAAGCAGGAACCTGTCAGCTGGGAGCTGCTGCCCTCTCCAAGATCTCTCCCCTGTGAGGAGCACAGCCCTGGATTTTCTGGGACCTTCCTCCTGCAACATAACACAGGGTAAGGACAGGCAGAGTCAGCTCTGCCACAGGGTTGGTCCTCTGGAGAGATGAAAGGGAAGTGGTTTGGTGGCCAAATGAAAGTCGTGGCTTTAAGGAAGAATTAAAGCCAGATGTTCCCAGCAGATGCTGAGCCCAGCCTTTTGTGTTGGAGGCACCAAGGAGGCCCTGGCAGCATCTGCACAGCTCCGTGGTGGGAACACCCTGTAATCCTGAAGGCTCCACCACGGTGCTGCAGGCTCCCTGGCTGTCTGGGAGGATGCAACAAGAGCTGAGGCAGAGATAGTGAAGCCAGCTCAATATTTATTCCATGTCTAAAAATATTTATTCCTTGCTGATAGCGGGGATGGCAGCAGAGGTGTGGTAACCAAATTTAGCACCTTTGGACAAAACACTGTGGCCAAGAGGTGGTTGAGTCATGTTGGCATCAGCTCTGCAGGCACAGGGCAAGATGTGGGGAACAGGGACAGAACATCACCCCTGAGCCAGGGACTGACTTTGCACCCCTTGGACAGGTTGATGCCCAGGTAACCCACAGATAAATCTGCTGTGCAGGGCCCTCATCAGAGTCAGGGACAATGAACAATTCCTGCCTTTCTTGTGTTTGTATTCAGCTGGGACTGAAGCAAGCACCCATTCCAGAGTGGATGTAACACGGGTGAAATACCAGCAAAAGGGAAGCTGACTCCTTATTTCAGCACAATTGTGAAGGGAGCAGCACTTTGCACTGCGAGGGACAACCCAGATCCCGGGGCTGCCACTGGGAGGTCCCAGCTCACACCCAGGAGCCATAAATCTTTCCCAGCACTGCTCCTACTGCTCCTTCACTCTGTCTTGTGGTTGTAACATTCACTCCTGGCTTCCTAAGGCCAAATTCCTGGTGCCCTCGGCGCTACCCTGAGGTGGAGTTTCCTCTTGCGAAATCAGCGGGTGTCCTGTTGGCTCTGAGGGCTGGGAAAGGCTCTGCTCGCTCTTCAGGTCTCTGTGTCATGGTCCTCATCTTCCTGCTGTCCCATCCTGAGTGTTGGGATGCTCCTGCTCTAGAGGAGCAGGGGAGATGCCCTTGACTCCAGCTGGATCCCTTCTGCTGGGGAATGAAGAATAAATCCATAAGGTGCGCCCGAAGCAAGGAAAAGTCAATAGAGCAGAGGGAGGTTGGTTACAGGAAATCCCAGTTTTTACTGGCATCTGCTCACATCAGATAATCTGACTGTAACAAGGAAGAACTCGCTCCATATTCTGATCCCACAGAGCTGGGTGAGGGACTGCTGTAGGAAAGGAGCTTCTGCCTTGCCCTTTGCTTGTTCTCAGACTGGGATGTCTCATTTGTGTGTCCACCAGTTCACTCTGCTCTGCCCTAGGCAGGAGGAACGATTGTTTCTGCCATGATTCCAAACCCAACTGTAGTGAGAAGCCTTTGGGAGCTCCTGGGCTGCCCTGGATGGGGCTCAAAGGGGAACTGCCTGTGCCTCAGTCACAGGTGTGACTAACAGGAAAGAACCTTCCCAGGTGTCAACAGAGAACTGGTTGTTTCACCTCCCAACAGGTGGCAAGGGGACCTGTCATGTCCTGGCTCGAGTGGTGTCACTCCTGCTTTTCTCCCTTGGATGATACGGAATTGCTGTCACCCAGCAGGAATTCTTTTCTCACTCTATGGACCAGGCCTGGTTTCCCACCCCAGCCAGCGAGGCTGGGAGTGTTCCCGAGCTGGAAGTGTCCTGGTGACACTGAGCCCTTTACCAGCCGGGTGTTTCCATGGAATGGGCAAAACCAACCACTGGGAAATGCTCTAATCTGAGTGTTAGTTGTAATTTACATCCCAGCAAAGGCTGGATTCAGGACTCCTCAGCTCCTGTGAGATCTCAGGTCTGGAAATGGAGCTAAGAACTGTTCCATTGCTGTGGGAGCTCCATTTGGGCACACTCAAAATTAAGGCTTTGGAGCTCAGGAGGTTTGTGAGCCAGGGTTATGTTTACCCTTCCCGGGGGTGTGAGGATTAAGGAGTTAATGGTTGCAAAGTGCTTTGGAGATGACAGGTGCTCAGTCTGATGGCTTCTTATCAGGGAAGGGGATGAAAAGGAAGAAGTTTTCACTCCCACAACAGACCTATGAGGTCTCACTACATCATAGAATTATGGAATATCCTGAACTAGAAGGCACCCACAAGGATCATCAGTTTGACTCCTGGCCCTGCACAGACACCCCAACAATCCCACCCTGTGCCTGAGAATGTTGCCCAAGTGCTCCTGGAGCTCTGGCAGCCTTGGAGCCGTGCCCATTCCTGGGGAGCCTGGGTAGTGCCTGACCTCCCTTAGGGGGAAGAGCTTTTTCCTGATATCCAAAGTAACCGTCCCCTGACACAGCTCCAGCTGCTCCCTTGGCTCCTGTCCTCGGTCCCAGAGAGCAGAGAGCAGTGCCTGATGTGACCAACAGAGATCTGACAGAGGTTTGCTCCCATGCTGTCCCTGTGGACTGAGGTCGGGCAACTCTTGGCAGCGAGAGGATTCCAGAATGGGTTCTGCAGTGTGAGAACAGTCCCCTCCCATTTATCCTGCTCCAACTTATTTATTTGACTTCTACGCCTCGTGTTTCTTTTTCTTTCACTCCTCCGTGTCTTGGAGCTGCTACCCAAGGAACACCCAGGGCCTGCCAGCTGGGCTGTGTTTGTTGGGCAGCTTGTGCTCCCTGTCTAATCTCCTCAATGGACTCTGATTATTCCCTGGCTCCGACTTATCCACACGGATCTGCCCAGCCCTAATTGCAGGTGATGGCGTTGGTGGGGTCCCTCACAGGGCACTGATTCATGGCAGGGGACCTAAGGGCTGGAATCTCCATCCTCCACCCACACCAGAGTGTTTTAATTCGCTTAGCAAAACCAACAAGTTGCCCCTCAATGCACTGTTACAAATTTTGTGGATCTTTCTCTAAAGCAGAGTGGTTTCAAGGTGTGTTTTCCTAGTAGGAATCCCCTCAGAGCATCATTCCTGCTGCTCCCCCCGTGGGTCTGGGGGACACTCAAGTTGGGGAATATGACAGGATTTTGTGCTCAGGACTTTCAGCGGGGCAGTTTGGGCCTTGCTCAGCCCTTCTGATGCCTGAGCTCAGGTGTGTCATCCCCGCAGTGGGAGTATTACCTGGGCAAGGCACAGAATGGACAATTTAGGCTCCAGTGGACTCAGCCATGCCCTTCCCAAAAAGATGAGCCGAACCAAGCCTTGACTTCTGCAGGACACTGCGGTGAGTTTGTACCCTGTCTATATCGGTGCTGCCTGGAGGAAATCCTGATCCTGTGACATTCCCACCGGAGCCACGGCTCCTTTCCATCGCTTCCCCACCCGTTCCTGGCCGGGGCGAGCCCTGGCAGCCGCTCCGGTCCCTTCCCCATCCGCGGCCGGGATGCCGGGGAGGGTGGACATGGCAGGATGGGGGGACAGGGACGCGGGGACAGCGGGAGGGGACATCCCTCGGCAGCCCCGGCTCGGTGTCACCGGGCACGGGCACAGGGAAGCGGCACATACGGCATCGCAGTGCGGGGCTGGCCTGTTCCGCAGTGTCCCTGCGGGATCCGCGGGGCTGGCCCGAAAACTGGGAAAACGGGGAAAAAAGGGGCCGGGGCGAGCGGTGGGGTCGGAGCAGGGTCTGACCGTGGCGGCGTGTGCGGCGGTTGGAAGCATAAAAGAATTTGAGTTCTGTAATTAGAAAAAAGCAAGCAAGCAACCAACCAAAAACACCCCCAAAAACCCCAAATCCGAGAAATTTCCACAACGCGGCTCACGGCCCTTCCATTCCCTTCGCGGGGGACGCCGCTTTCCCCGCGCGGCGTTGCAGCCACCGCGCCCTCTGGCGGAGCCTGGCGGGGCGGCCGCGCCCCCCTCCACGCGGGAATGGTCCGGCCCGGCCGTGCCCCGGACGCGCTCGGTGCTCCCGGAAGAGGCGGCGGCGGGCGGGGAGCGGGCGGGACCG
>VZUI01028426.1:0-19048 GCA_013401135.1 Cettia cetti
AAAGAAAAGAAAAGAAAAGAAAAGAAAAGAAAAGAAAAGAAAAGAAAAGAAAAGAAAAGAAAAGAAAAGAAAAAGGCGTTACAGCATGTTTCTTAGGATTAGGGAGGGATATGGACATTATCAGTGTCAGAACAAGGAGAGGCCACTGTTATCAGACATATCACACCCTGCACCAGCTGAACAAAGCAAAATCCCTTGTGATGTGTGGATGCAGCACCTTTCTCTGAGGATACCAGGCCTGCCCATGTGCTGTAGGCAGAAAAGTGTCACCTAAATTTTAAGCTGCACAAGAGGTTGGACATTGTTCAGACTTCAGGCTGAATTAGATTTGTATCGTTATACCCTAAAATTCCCAACAGAAAATAAAAATAAAATCTCCAGGTTTCATAATCCTGCATTTGGATTATGAAATATTTGCATTTCTTTTTAGTCCAAGTTCTGCTAAAACTCCTGTTGTTAAACAACCATCAGTCATGTTTAGGGGAGAAGAAGCATCTTTTTTCCATATAAAGATATTCTGCAGAAAAATGAATGCAACCTTGGAGTGAAAAGCAGCTATTTCCTGCCTCATAAGCAGAAAAAACATCTAGGAGTGAGGTGTTATGAGGCTGAGACTTCCCATCCTGATGGATCCCCCATGAATCACTGCTGGTCAGGCAGAGAGAATGCACTCCACTGCACCTTTTATTGCTCATCTTCATTCCACTGAATTTACATTTTCTGCATCTCTGCCTCTCCCTTAGGGTTCTATACATCCTTGTGCCACACTTTTCCCTTTGGATCTTTAAGCCACTATTTTTTACTGGTTTAGCATTTCCATTTTGGTCTCTCTTTTTCACATTTATAGACATGTTCATGCACAACTTCATTGTGGGTCTGATTTTCTGAGTTTGTGAAGTTTTCAGCCTGTCAGCTGCTGATTTTTCTTCCCTTGGGAAAATTTCTTGCCTCAAGGACAAATCCATGTAAATAGTCATGGTACTTCTAAGTTTTCATAACAACTCTCTCTCAGGTGTTGTTTCTGTTATTTAACCAATGAAGTGTTATCCTTACTGACCAATCATATGGCTCTTTAGCATAGCATGTTTTAAAAAGGCTGTGTAAAATTGTAAATAAAGCCTTCCTGATCTTTCTTCTACCCAGAGTCAAGCTCTTCATTTTCGTGTCCAACAGCAACATTTCATCACACCTTGACAATTTCCTTGAGTAGTCCAAGTGAGCCAAAACTCACACAGCTCAGCTGCACTAGATCAGGGCTTGAACACCAGACAGCTGAACAGGCTGAACTTTGGGCCAGGGCATGTTCTGACCATTTCAGTTGGAAATCTATATGACTTTACAGCAGTCATGACATCTAGTAGTCTTTTTTATCCCCAATTATTTCTTTGAGTTCACCTCCTCTTCAGTTAAGGCAGTGTCTGTCCAGGGCACAAGACTTTATTGAAAGCCTTTTCCACTGCCTGTCATGTCAGTCTGTCCCACTGTCACAACAGACATCATGCCTTAGTGTCGGCACAGCAAAAGCCACACTGTCCCACCTGCCAGAAATTAAGGAAATGCAAAATCAGGTCAGAAGCAGATTGGGTGGTAGACTAGATAAAACATAATCCTCCAGGAAGTTTCCATCAAATACAGAATGATCAGCCTGCACTTTACCTGCCCAGGGTTGAGTCCCATTCCTTCCAAATCCACTGCCACCTTCCCACAGCACCAGCAGAGAATGTCTGCTTTGATTTCTGTAATTGCTGCCTTGGTGCTGCTTAGCAATTCCTCTCCTTTGGTAGGAGGGCAATCACTCCCATTAGATGTCAGAGTGCGACAAGCAGAGCGCTTTTGTTTGGAGTGCAGTGCAGAATGATGATTTTGAGTCTCAGAGCTGGGGAGAGCACTCCTCCCTTTGGAAATTCAGCAACTGACAGATGTTAGAACATCATTAAACATATACGAAGAAAGCTCAGGGCCTTCTTGCAAAGTTCATTGCTCTATTCAACATTGGCAAATTAAAGGAGGAATTGCTTGCTGCAGCACAGGTTACTCAAACTTATCTTGTAGCACAATGCAGGACTGAAAACCAAAGTGCCAGTGACAACCTCCCAGAAGCATTGGCCAATTAATATCAGCAACAGAGATTTTTAAATGTCATCCAAATCTCATCTGTGGGGCATGCCAAAAATATTTTGTACTTTTCACAAGCTAACTCTGCTTTATACCCAGGTCTATCATTCTCATGAGATCAAAGGAGGAGTTCTGTCTGTATACCTTGTGAAACAAGCAATTATTAATCCAGTGTGAAACTTCATTGACAACTCAGTGTTGAGAATGAGGCTCTTGCACCAAGTTTCAGCCACCAGAGATGATTGAAGTGTCTAGTTTGGTTTTCTCTGCATCGAGTGAGCCTAGCAAAAGATGAACTTTGTGTCTAGAAAAAGGGAAGATTGCTCACACAAGAAATTTCAGATAACTGCAACAGTGCCTGTAACTTTGGATATGAAGAGCAGGAAAGGACAGCACTTAGACAGAACCCCCATTTGTGGGGGTACAAAGAGTGACTGGGAAAAAGACTGGGACAAGAAAAGAATTAAGGAGAATAGACTAGGACAAGATACATAAGAAAAACAGGACCTAACCTTATCAGAGGCTGAGAGACAGGAACAGGCAGAAGAGGCTGCAGTGACCAGAGGATACACCCTGTGATGTCAGAGTTCATCTTTTTTCTCCTACAGGTAAATGCCTCTGTAGCCCTTGGCAAAGTTTCAATCTCACCCCTCACACTGTGGGATGTGAGGGGGAAGCTGCAGTGGCCACAGGGCTGCCCTAGGCTGCCACTCTTGTTCCTCCACCCCTGAACCCTCATGAAATTACCACCCCAGGAACCTGACACTTCAGCACAGGCAGCCACAGCAGCAGCTTGTTTTAGAAGCATTATGTCCTTGCCAACAAAGTAGGGGAAAAGTGTGTTATTGTGCTCCCTTACTCCATTGTGCATGATTACTTTCGTGAAACCAGAGGTTACTATTAAAGACAGAAGAGCAAAAATTCAAACATAGTCATTAAAACTGTAGAAAAAGTTCTAGAGAAAAATGTGCTTTTCCCAGAATTAAAAAAAAAAATGTTTTAAAGACATTTTTCACATTTATTGTTAGGGTGTTTGGGGTTTGTTCTTTTCACATCTACTTACATTGTGAGTATTGTGGTGAATTCTTCCTAAGTGTTATTTTTAATCTTGTACTTTGTCACGGTATTAATTTGTCAGTTAGGTTTTAAAAAGTGTTATTCTAAGAGTTAAAAAAATGCATTCAGGAAAACTACAAGAAATATTAAAGCTCACCTCCAAGCTCTCCCTCTTGCAATGGCAATTGTTGGAAATACAGAACTGCCAAAGTAAGAGGAGCAATGACCTTGGGTAGAGTGCAGCAACAGGTACTAGGGAACAAAGCAAACAGATTTGTAGTTGAATGACCCTTACATAAAGCATTTTTATTATGCAAGAGACAGGAGATGGAAAATTATTCTGTGTACACCTCTTCCAGGCAAAGTGCTGGAAGAGGTGTACACAGAATAATTTTTCATATTGTCCCTTCCTCTGAGGGAAACAACAGTTTTATTTTTAATCCCAATGGATTTTCCCCTCTCACTGCCATGTAGGCAAAGCTTTTTTCTTTTCCCAATAAACTGAGCCTAATCTCATCCCCATTAGACATCCCCTCACCAGCTCATGTGACATTTACAAGCCCCTCACTACAGGAAAAAAGGCTCCTACCAACAAACCACAAAACATCTTCCCCTACAGAACAGAGCAAATCCAATCAATATGTGCCGCTAATTGAGACAAATGAGCAAGTCCAGGCCTGGCAGCAAGCAACCAGGGTGATGAGTTGGTAACAGATGGTGAAGGATTTGGCAGAGATGGCTCTGATCCAGTTTCCTGAAGGAGCTGCAGGAGCCCCACGCACAGTGCAGTGGTGAGCAAGTTCCAGATGCAGGAAGCTGAGCCAGGATAATCCTATAAAACCACAGAGTATTGCTCTTGCAGTGCTATTCCCCCAGCTGAAACACATCTGCTCTGCACCCATCCTTGCTCTGTTCTAGGGATGAGCTGAAAGAGGATGCCTGGTAAAACCTCTTTTTTCACTCAGGGAAAATAACCATAAGTAACCCTAGGAAGGAGAAACAAGGGAAAAAGTCTCTCAACAAGCAAAAGGGTATTCTGAGGACAGTCTGAAACCCTCACTGAAGGATTTGTTCTCAACATAAGTTTTCTAAACCACTTCAACATTTTTGAAACATCAATGCAAAAGAGGTTTAGGGTTTTTACTATATATTTCAATGAAAATTGTAGAAAATATTTTATCACAGAGCTAAAAATGGTATGTCATTATCAAAAGTACTAAAGAGATAAAACACAGTACTGAGCTATGGGAAGTACAAACACTAACATTACAGGGTTACCCCCTCCTAGCTCAACCTAGTCAAACAATTAAAACACCCAATTATGTGGCACTGCGTTATCTAGTTCTCAATTCTCATTAGAAATAATAAGGGGTGTTAATTTGATTTAATTTTTTTCACCATATAGAAAAGATCCAGGCTGATGTCTGATAATCTGGTTTTGGCATTCACAACTGAGATTTAAGTAATCTTAAAAGAGATAAGGTTCTTCATTATAATAATGAAGCTGTAATTAACATCAAGCACCTGTTGAAGTCATGCTTCCAATAGCATTTTATGACACTCTTTTTGATGAACTACAAACAGTTAAAAAATTAAATTTTT
Organism: Cettia cetti; assembly: GCA_013401135.1. NCBI lineage: Eukaryota > Metazoa > Chordata > Aves > Passeriformes > Sylviidae > Cettia > Cettia cetti. Next base: position 4,774 of record VZUI01028426.1, read on the forward strand.
AACATTTATAATGGAGATATGTAGAAGTTAGTCTTGATTAATAAACCTGGCACGTTAAGAGATATGTCTCATTTTATATTTCAGGTAGGTTTAGCTTTTAAGATTTTTCTTCACTCACAGGCAAGGAGCTTGCTTTTTAAAGAAATTGCATTTACTGCACCTCAAAAAGGCAATAATCTGTGTCTTTTTGCAAAGGGCACAAGATGGGAGGTATAGTCAACATGGTATAGAAATGGATTAATGCACAGAAGCACATGTACTGTACTGTATGACCTTGGAAAGATGTGAATTCTAAAAATCCTATGGCCATGTCCATAGGGAACACAAACAAGCATTTTTTTTGCCACAGACAATGGGTTTCCAGTCTGTAAGTGACAATGAATGGGATGGAAGTAGGTGTATCAGTCAACCATATGACTACAAGCTATCAATGTGATGCAGACATGAAAAAGATGATTGTAATTTCTTATCAGGGAAAGTATTTTCCATAGAGACAAGGAGTAATTAATGCCATTTCACAAGGCACCAGTTAAATATCTTTTGTTGCACCATATATAATCCTGGCCACTGATGTTGAAAAGAGATAAACCGAAATCAGTATAAGACACAAAAATAGATATTAACATGTTAAGAGTAAGATGAAGCTAATTTCTGAGACAAATCAACAGGTTTTGTTTAACCTTATAAAACCATAGCTGCAAGGTCTAAAATGTTATATTGCTATAAATACATCAGTGAAGATGAGATGAGAAAAAAAAGTTATGTAATTTTAAAGATAATTATGGTAGAAACACATGACCCTAAATTGATCATGAGTAAGTGTACATTGGAAATGTAAACAAGCTTTCTAAGCTATTAAAAAAAATCAAAATTGACTTCAGCTGTATTTTTCTCCAGTGGGAGGTTAGAGCTCACGGCATCTCAGCTCAGATATGCCAGTCAGAGTTCTCTTGCTAATTTATTTCTTTCAAATCTCTATTAAAATGCTGTCATACCTTTCCTGGAGGCTACAAGGAGCTCTATAACAGCAGGAAGAAGGAACAAGTAACTAGGAAATTCTGAGCCTGGAACTTGCCATGACACTTGAAAATCTCTGTTTTCCTCTAACAGCCCCTATCTGTCTGCCCAGGCATTGTCTGTATTGACAGGAGACAACCTACAGGAACAGCTGCTGCATTTGGGAGAATGGTATTTGTGTATTTATGGGAGGTGTTTTTGTATTTATGTGAGGAAAGAACAACCAGGAGGGTAAAGTCTGGTCCAAAGGCAGGAACCAGATCTTCTGTAAACACTTCTGGAAGAAAGGAAGAAAAAAAAAAAAAAAAAAAAGAAGAGAAAAAAAACCCCAACATAAAACCATAACTTGATTAAATTTTACTTGTGGTATTTTTCTTTTGTTTTTTAATGCCTAAGGACCTCAGAAAAATCTTCTTAGACAATTAAGATTTTATGGATAGGCCCAGTTAAAACAATTTTGTTGTTGGCTGCCCACCAAACAAAAGCAAACCTCACAACTGATCTTTCATTCACTATGGTCAGGCAGTCCCTGAAGCTCAATGCTGCATGCAGTTCATTTTTCTCAGCAAATAGGCAGAATTATTTAATAACAGCTGTCTTGTATCTATCCCACTTGTCATTCCATTAATCAGAAAATCTTATGCCAGACTTAACAAATGTATTTCTTCCCCTCACTCCTGATCTCTGCTGCCTTGGCTTATTAGTGTCAGCAGATGTTTTAGAGTACAAGAAGGAAGGAGAGGCTGGTACTCCAACCCTGCAGTGCAAACAGGTGGGCATGAGGCAGGAGGGCAAGGCATGGGCAGCTACCCAGGAGGTACAAAAAGCTTATTCCTAGGTTTAGGAAACAGCAAGATCAATATCACTATAGAGATAGAGAAACAAACCACATAGAAAGCAAGACACTGTCTGGACCTGATGGGTTTACAAACCAGGCTTTGGCCTGGTTGCATGACCTGCAATTTGTGACACAAGTCAGCAGCTTTCTGCAGACTGGCTCAAATTCAGCCCAGTCTGCAGCTTGAAAAGTCCACAGAAGTGATCCTTAATTATACAACTGCCACATAAACTGTCCAAGCAAAGAAGCAACACGAGGCAGAGAGCTCTCAAGTCGCTTTTAATGGCTGTGGAAAAGAAAATGCTTTGATACATTATAAAACATTGGGTCAAAATTTCCAACTACCGTTGCTCCCCCAAGGGCTTGAAGAGGCCAACTAGCAGATATATTGACACTCTTTCAAATTAATGGTGCCCTTCTCTGAGCTGATTTCCTTGGCCAAACATTTGCCAAGTTTGGAAGAGCCCAAACTGTGACTTGGCCTTTGTATTATATTATCTTTCTTAGTCTTTTATCAGACTGGCTCATCTTGGCTTTTATTTCTTCTTTTCATCACTCTCATAATCTCTTTTACCTACTTCAGCATTGTCTATTATTTCCTCACTTTGAATCAACTTTTGAGAAAAAAATCAAGAGTCAGCCTTTGCAATACATACAAAATAAATTTCTGCACACACATTCATTTAGGGAAATATTGTATTTTGCCGATCTTTGTGAATTAGATCTGAAACCATTAATTTTTGCTAATTTAACCTACTCTAATAATCACTGGGCAGCATCAGCTAGCAAGTTTGAAAAAAGTCAGGACCAGTGAATTTTTCCTTGTTTGTATTTTACATTTTGTTTCTTCATAAATTGAACAGACTCTCTACTAAAAATGTTGCAATCAAACATAGCCACTTAAAGAAAAGTACCTGAAAGAAATAGATATGTTTTATATCGACATTTTTTTCTAAGAGAAAGGTTGTAAATAGTGAAACAGTTGAATAAACACTGAAGCTTCTGGCTATACACCAAAGAGAAAAGTTTCAGCATGATTGTGGAGAATCTGTCAAAGAAAATCCACCTCCAATGAAAAAGTCTCCATCCATTTTTGCTTATACCTTTTTTCAATATTAACAGTACTGATTTTACCTGTAGCTTAATGGTTAGGATAGAGTTCTTTCTTTCTCCAATGCAAATTAGGTATGCATTTGATCTATTTTTTACAGGTTGTTTATACACCACAATTGATTATATACATTGCTATCAGCAAAAAGATCCCCAGTTTAGTGACTGATCTGTCATATCACTAACAAATGTACAATTTTCTTTAATTGTTTTGGTGAGGTTTTTGCAATGGCTTTTCTCTGAGTAATTTTTTATTTTCCTCCTGCTCTGAAAACAAAAATATGGTCCATAACCTTCAAACCAATTTTTAACACCAATATATGTTCTAAAGGCTGAAGGAGAGGACCATGACCTCCCTTTGCTTCTCAAGGGTTTCAGAAGTGGAATCACAGCAGCATTTGTTGAATGTTGCTTGCAGTGGAAGTAAAACTACAGACACAATGTTAAGCTTATATTTGATTTTTCCGTCAGACTGAGAAGGCAGAAGTTATGAGGAATTCACTAATGCATTGCAGTTATCAGACTTATTTCCCAGTGTTGGTTGATGTTCTGTTCTTTACCTTATAATTATTTATTAATTGTGTAATGCATAATCTGCTTTATTATTTAATTTATATAGGTTGTTAAGCTATTTCTTAGGCCTGAAATTACCCTAGCCTCCTGTACATAACTTTTCAATATTGATCAAACATTAATATTCTGCCAATCTTCTGAAACTTCCTTACAGTTATTAATTATCTTATTGAAGATAATTCCTTGGCTGCCAGTTTAAAAACTCCTGCATTCAAGTTCAGATTTTTTTAAGTAATTTGTTTTAATTGTAGTTGCTTTCAATTCCAGTAGCAACTGAGGACAAAAATAAATACCTTCCAATATAATCTCTAATACCTCAGAGGCAAGAAATAGTTATCAATTCCATCCTTATGGTTGTTACAGTTACTAACCTAACTACTTTTCCCATTTCTGTTTAACCAATGTCAGAGCTAGTATTTCTTATTATTCTTATTATATGGGTTTCTATCATTAGTCTCAATTCCATACCTTACAATTTTTCTTCGGTCTCCAGTGACCCTCAGTTGCCCCAGCTCTGAGCTCTAAGATAACTGCATCTCACCCCTATAACTAGGGTAGGATGACAATAAACCTGATTTCCCAGAACTTTTTGGCCTGAGAATTACAAAGCACCTCATTACACACCTCTGGAAGTCAGAACCTGCAGCTGCACCATGAAGATCAAAAGTAAGAAGCCCTGGTATGAAGGAGACTAACATTCATATATGTCAGAGTTGGATATAGTCTTGAGAGAAGAAGATACTAAACACAGTCCTTCTGCATTTCAGTTTTAAAAAAAAAAAATAGGTATCCTGTAAGTTGCGTTGTTACTGTTTGCTCTATGCAGGTTGCACTCATTTTAACAGTTTCTACTACAAATAAAAATATTTAATCTACATCATCTGCACTGGTAGCAAAATGGTTGTAAATGTATAGCTTTCTTGGAAAGCTATACCTGGGATTTCCTTTCTCTTCCATTTATTTTTGCTCTGAAGTCATACAAAGCCAACAACACCAAGGAGAAAGTTCAGATCAGAATCTACAATAATGACTTTGTTTGAAACATCATACAGTTTAAAACTTCATAGGGGAAGGAAAACGGTAAAAAAAAAAGATGGGAAAAATATATAAATGTACTAAAAACTAGTACTCATCTTATATAAGTAGACTGCATACCCTAAAGAAGATATGAATATCTTTCACCTTTATTCTTAGCATCCTTGGATTCCATGTTCTTTAACTGATAAGAAGCACTCAGTTTTTTCTGTCATATAAACAAGCTGAAAAAGCCATGGAATTTTAAAATTCCCTTGTAGTAAGAGCCTGTTCCAGTTTCAAAAGGAGTATGAGCTGTATTTTAAAGTCAAGTGCAGATATCCCAGCAATGCTGCTATAGATATAAAACAACTTCTGACCCTGAAAATGGTGAAAAACACCGTGAGTTAGAATTCTCCAAACAGTTCTGTAGTACCAAGAAAACAAGAAGCAATCTTGTTTTCCTTGCCCAGCAGGTATAACTAACACTGGATAAAGAAAAGCAAGGGAGTAGAGGGATGTCTAAATATGAATATTTCAGGCAGGAATGACTCAGAAATATGTGTTTGTGGTATACAGAAAATTCTTGTATTTTTAACTCTGTGGAGATGAACTGTTTTTCTGTACATTTATGGTTTTCAATTTATTGACTAGACCCTCAATATTTTAATGACTATGGCCAAGGACAGAGTAAGGGATGTGAGTTGATGAACATCACAGCAGCAAAAATTATCCCAAACCTCAGTAATCACTGCTTTTCCTGCACTCAGGTTTTAAATTCTAACACACATCTTCAAGGTTTCCCTGATGCATCTAAACTAAAAGGGACATTGATTTGGACCAAATAAAGCCTTTCAGATACTTGTAAAATTCTGAATCCCCACCACAGGGTTTTTTCCCCCACAAATAAGTAAGTCTTTATAAGCTGTGTTTTGTAAAACTTGCACAGCCACAGTGTCTAAGTTACCTTACTTTCTAGCTCAGGAAATGTGGATATAGATGTAGAAGACCATTCATACAGAGTGGAGCTGTGAGGACAACTACAGATTTAAAGTCAAAAATGGAGGTGAACTGCAACCACTGTGCTAGAAGAATCTTGGTCTCAACTGGCAAAAGAGACTCAAGTTTGGCTGAATCAGGTAAACCACAAAGGAACTTATTCATTTAAATAATATAACTATCATCCCTTCCTAGGTTTGGAGAAGTTGATAGAAAAGATAAAGAACACAATGATTGAAAAGAAAAAAAATCCAGCAAGAGAGAGAGAGAAAGAGTGAGAGCTCTCCTTACACCATAGGCATAGTTTTTGGGCTACTGTTGGAGTTAAGAGATCTGGGAAGTCCAAACCCTGCTGCTACAAAATCACTCTTTCTGTAGTGTCTGCTACATGCAGGACAAGACAGCTTCAAGATATCCTCCTTCATGGGAATAAAACTTAGGAGAATCATCCTGGAGTCATCTTTGAACTTGTTATGAGCAAATGTATTTGGACACCTTTGCTGGCCAAACCCAGTCTGAAGTTTGCTAACAGGGCAGGACACTGAAAACTCTCCCAGCCCCACTTCAAAAACTGTGTACTGATAAAGTTTGATCCACGAAGTAAAAGATAAAATAAATATTCAATAAAAAGTATGATTTTTTAAAAATCCATTTTATCTATCCTTATGGGAAATGAAAAATGGTGATACTTTTTCTTCCTACTCCTCTCTATATTCTTTTTAATTCCTTATCATGAATCTTGCACTGCCTTGCACTGGTGAATTAATGTATGACATTACCTGAAAATTCATTTCACGTTTCCTGAAATTCATTTACATTGAGACAAGTTCAAATTATTTCTCTGGAATAACTTGTCAGTTGCTGTTGTAACTCTTAAATAACCCAATTCAAAAGGCATTTTTCTTAAGTGAACCCTTTAAAAATATTATAACTTGCTATCACACACTGAATATTAAGAGGACAGAATATAAAACTAAGTAGACTAAATAGTCGATAGATTAGACTGTATTATTACTACTGATATTTGAATCACTATTAAATATTTGAGTTACTAGTTTGATGTATAACCTACATGTAAGTCACAAGCAATAACTCAGCCTAAGTACAATTAAAATACTATTTGGTTCAGAGAGCTCAGTGAATATTTTTTCCCCCACTGTGCATTGTTAGAAATTATTTCCATCAAATGAAACAGTTGTTTCCCTTGCAAATTCCTGTTGCTTGTCTCTCATGCAGATGTCTTTTCCACAATTTATAGAACTTGAGGACGTAAAAACTTAAAAAGCGAATCTCATTTTTCAATTTTAGATGTTTATCACAACAACTTTTGAGAACCCATGAAAAGTTTAACATAGTTTTGAAAGTGAGCTTCACAACACCCTCAGCCTGTTTAATGTTCATTTTATTCACAAGGTTGGCAAGCCATTAAGGTTCTTTCATTCTTATCAGTGCAAAGAACACTGGTAAAGAGTAAAAATAGGACACTTCCTTGAGTTCAGAATAATTGCCAGCTTAATCACAAATATTCTCTTAAAACTACATCTGTACAGTGCTTTCTTCAGAATACACAAATAGTTGATGTGCACATTCATAAAGAAATGTGCACTTAACAGGCAAGTAAATGTGGATCAGTTCTGAATTCACAGACTTTCATTTCTCTGCCATCTGGGTGGGGCTTATGGCAGATCACAACCAATAATGATCACTTAGGTAGACCAAAAATAGATCTGCTTCGCAAACCTGTAACTATTCCACCTTCTGCAGCTTTGGAATGGAGGGAAAACTTTCCACAAATTATTTTCTGCCACTGCCGGTACGCTCTAGTGTGTGAGGCTGTGTTAATCTTTCTCACACTCCCAGCTGGGTGCTCTGACCCTGTGTCATCAGTGCTGATAACCCACAGTGCTGAGCCCTGCTGGTCTCGGGCTCCTCCGCTGCCAGTGGCATGAGTCAGATAAGGCACAGCTGCTCTTGCCTCTCAGAAGGTACAGGGGCCTGTGACAATGGGTTGCTGCAGAGGATCTGTTTAGCAACAGATTGGTTTTCTCACTGATAGAAGAAACAATATTAAACAAAGAGTGTTAAATAGGTGGGTTGAGCATTTTTCCTTACAACAGTTGGAAAGTAAAATTCCTTTAAAAGCCATTCTTTTCCACTGATGAGTTACAAGCCAGCCCTGCTCCCTGAAGATATTTGTTCATTCCCCCCTCCTTCCCCACTGCAGGAGGATTAAACTATTTCTCAGTGCAGTGAGCTGATTAATTTTGTTCAGTCAGTGCAGCTCCTTTTCGGGCAGGGGAGTATCACAGATTTACAGTTTTCATTACCTAAGGCTGAAATTGTTAATGAGGTTTATGTTGGCTGCAGGGGGCTGAGGGAAGGCATTGCTCTATTTGAATAGCCAGGCTACAAGGATCCCTTGCACAAGGCACTGGACATGACTCCAGCCTCACACCCTCCACAAATGTTTATTTCATTGGCTCAGTTGTGAACACTTCTCTCTTGATTCACAAACTGTGGTAAAAACTTGGGGCTTTTCCTCTCCACACCTGACCCAGGTTAAACTGGTTTTGAGCATGAGATGCACATATCCCACTGAGAGAAAGCAAGATTTGCTCCTTTGCACAGAGGGACAGGTGCTCTTGCAGCCCTCATCTCTTTACAGCTGGAGATGAAGAAGGTCTGGATGGCTCTGGGGCCATGGGTTGTCCATCCTGTCTGTTAGTTGGTACATCCACAGCCACCAGTGACCTGTGCACACCAGGTGCTCAGTATTTTTGGCAAACCAGAAAACATTTTCTCTAAGTAATTCTTTCTAGATAGGAAATAATTATTTTTATTGGTGCGCAGAGCAGACCATCTCCAATCAAAGGCCGTGTTACACAGTTAAACACAACCTCTGACTGATGTAACCACTAAAGAACAAAGTGCTTTATGAGATAAGGATATGGAACAGTTCTTTTTTTTGGTTTGGTGTTTTGGGGCTTTTTGGTGGTTGTTTATTTGGGGTGTTCTTTTTGTTTGTTTTTGATTGGGTTTTGGTTTGGTTTTTTTACCAAATCCATCCAAAAATGCATTGCATTTAATAGGTTTATTTAAAACCTAGATGGAATAACTGTGTTGCCCTTTTCTCAGCTTTCTAGCATGTGACAGGGATAAAGATATGGAAATATTTCAGTGTTAGTGATGTGCCTGCCTGAATAAACTAGAATGACAATATTTTTCATTATATAGCACGAATATAGGAAAAAGTTATTTTCATGAGAGAGATGATATTCCTGAGTTTCAGTGAAGGAACAGTTTCTCTTGCTTTGTAGTGTAACATAGAACACGAGCTTTGAATTCTTGGCTCAGTAGTCACAAGGCTCTTTAGGAGCCAGAGATCAGCACATTCAGTATTTGCACTGAAGGCAAAGCAAAAGCATTCAGTCAGTTGATTAAAAGAGCCTGAAGAAACGGTGAGCTACAGGCAAGGAGGAACAGCTAGGAATAGCAGAGGGGGCAAGCAGCATTTGGGAATTCAGGTTTTCTTTATTCATCTGTCTCCAGGCTTAGACCCATACATATCTGGGGAAATTATCTTTCACAGACTTAGAGCTGTGAAGGGTTTTGAAAGCTGTTATTTTAATTATTATTTTAATCTGACAAGTCACCTACTCAGAGAACTCAGAGCACAAAACATTGAAAACCTTTATCAACTAGTTTTGGGTTGTTTATTTTTTATATCAACTGAGCCTCAAAAATATCTAATTTGTGCAAGTTAGCTGTGCAGCAAATGTGCTCAAAGGCAAAGAACTGGGCTGAAATGCTGTAAAGTGAATTTTGCTTCAAAGGATGTAATAGCCCAGCTGTGATCAAGAAGAAAACATGGTTAGATGTGAAAGCATAGTAGATATTGTATCAAAGTTCCTTGAATACGGGTCTTTAGAGAATAGATTTAAACAACACAGCAAAAACACAAAACAGCTTTGGGGGCATTCTGATGTAACATAGAAACAGATGTTTTACAGTGAGTAAAACATTTATAAAACCTCCTTAGAGGTAAATTTTCTGTATCCAAAGCACCACACTGTCCATTGTGCAGTTGATTTCCTCATGGAAAAAATATTACCCAGATTTTTTAAACTAAAAATCAAGTAGGATGTCAATAGATTTACTCAGCACGGGAGAGTAAGACTGAGAGTTGTTTGATACTGCCAAGGCTAACTATCCTGGTGTGATGAGCCCCTCATTTGGCTTTTCAATAATGTGCTTTCTCTCCTTGAGAGTGGAAACAAATTCAGCAAAATGTAATTTTTATTCAAAGAATTGACCTGTGTTTGCTTTATAAAAGCTCATTTTTGCTTTAATTTACAAACTCCCTTGAGGTTATGTTTTGAAATGAAGATTTAATGAAGACAGATATATTCACCGACCAAGAAAAAAATATTTTAATTGCTATATCTCTGATATTACCAGAGCATCAAGAATGCTGGCAACATAATAGGCACTTGTATTTCATGCAAAGATAGAAGATTAAAAATGGCAGTGAATGATGGAAAAAAAATTAAATGCCTAGTAAATCAGTCCTATTTGAATTCAGTGCAAACAAACCTCTTGGCTACAATATGTTTTGGCTGAGGCCATAAAGGGTTACAAACCTGAGCTGTGAAAAAGTCAAACCTATGTCACAATCCATTCTGTGCAGCAGAAATGGTGTAAACTATAAGCTCTATAATTATTTTTTTCTGGATGAGTTGCATTGTGGGGATAATTTAGCTACTGTGTTGTATGACATTATTATCATAATGAATAGACTCACCCCTGGGTAAAGGGTGAAATGAAGAAAAAGGCTGTATGTGATAGAGTAAGAGAAAAAGAATCCAAAAATCTGTGATTTTATTACCAAAGTCTTTGCATTATCATGATGCAGAGGTATTACTGAATTCAAACAAAAACAGTCTAATAGAAGAGCAATTTAAAATTCCTGTCTTACAGAAGAAAAAGAAAGTATAGAAACTCTCTTAAATACAGCTCTGAAGTATGAAATACAGAAATTCTGAGTGCTTAATTAAGATCTAAATGTACAAGATGGATCAAAAATATTTAAAAGGCACAGCCTGAAAATATCTATAATAGGGTAAAGGATAACAAAATAAATACCTTATATTGGAGCCAAATTGAAAATCCTGACAACAGTAGAGAAAGAAATAAACAAGACAGTGGTAATCATCCCTAAATGCTTGGCAATCCAGCATCTCCTGGAATATTACGTTATATTGCCTAGAAAATTGCATCCTGGATAAACCACGGCAGAAGAGGAGATAAAAGGCAATGGGGTTCAGCTGAATTGTTTTGTTTAAGAAAAGCATAAAGAGAACAGTGGAAGAAACTGAAAGGTGGCAAACAAGGACAGGTACTACCCACAGAGACTAAGAACAGTCAGGGCAGAGGCCGGGAAGGTTATGGGAGAAACCTGACTAGTGTGGGAAGGATTGCTCCAGACTCAGCCAAAGGTATATAATTTTACCCCTAACTTTGCTTCCAGTGATCATCACTGAAGATAAAACTTAGCCATGTAGGATTTTTTGTGCCCTCTTGGTCTTTCTTTCCCTGCAGTCCAGCGCTTTTTTATTCATTAAGAGCTTGAAGAGGATTTCAAGTTTTTTCTAACATAGAAGGCAGGAAGGAACACACCTTTCCAGCTTGTCTGAATCTGAATAAATCAGCATTTTGTGCAGTCTTGACTTCTGGCTTTCATCTTCACTTTATTAGAAAAAAAATCACAAAGAAGGGATTTTTTCAACCTGTTGGTGATCAGAGGAAGAGTCTGTACTAAGTGTACTACAAGGATACTGAGACGATACATCCTCTGACATCCTCTGTAAAATGATTCAGTCAGTTAATTTTTGCTGCTTAATTCCTGTGTCAATTCATAACACACACATGGCAAGAACAATAACAGTAATAAGCCTTGTCTGAAGACAGATTTCTTGCATCTATGTTCTTCTTGTGATATTCCTCCTAATTTATGTATAATTGCAGGGATGTTCAGAAGAAACAGTCAAAGACATAAAGCCACAAGATGCCAGGCTGCAGTTTTCAGACTCTCCACAAATGCAGCAAGCAGCATCTCCCTAATTTTATAATCTTCAGATTCATGGAGGAAGAATAACACTATATTATTTTGGTAAGCTTGTTTTTTTAGGGATAGCAAGATCCTACCCTTCTGCTTGGGGTCATTCACAGCATTTATAATGAGAGTTCTCCAGAACACATGGGAAAGACCCACCAAAGCACACTTCTGACTTGTCCAGTGTCTGCAAAATATTTCAAATCCCTGTCCAAACCAAGTATAGTGTTAACTTGAAGTCAAGTTTCCCATCTCTCCAAAGATTGTATTACCTCCCATTGAATGTGGACCAAAAGAAGTCATGCCTCACCACACTGCATTTTGGCTGAGAGGGATGCTCTCTTTGCCTTTTCTAGCATCTAAGACCTTTGCCAGATCATCCATCTATGTCTGAAGAAGAAATAGGAGGGGTTTTATATATGTTCTATACATGTTTTTTGTAACAAAAGGCCAGGTGGTGACAGAAGATCACAGAGAGTGATGGAGATCAAGGCAATACCTGGCTCCCATGGTGAAAATTCATCTTTCACTGGCAGAATCTGCAGAATATGCACTGCTGTGGAGGGCAGGGTTTACTTAGAGGTGGAGCATCAAACTGGCACAGCAGGAAAGCAACACACCCGGAACAACTCCAATTGAAGTCTCAGAATAATTCTTGTTCCTATCTATAGTGTGGAAACCACAAGACTTGCATGGTCCTTGTACAGGAATATTCCCCATCCCAGTAGAACAGAGATGGCAAATCAGGGCTATTTGTTTCAGCATTACTAGGGAAAAAAAAAAAAACCAAACTAATTCTGTACATTAACTGCACCTCTCCTAAGGCTCTTAAATCCAGTTCTCTGATGGAAAGGGTTTCATTAATTACAACACAGAGTTCTGACATCGTCACTGGAAGAATGCTCCTGGTTTCTGGACTACCAACAAATCATCAATTTGTAGGTGAACCCCTGCCCTGTCTGCACTGACTGCTTCAGCAGCCTGTGCCTTTGTGCTCTCACTGAAGTTTCATACTGCAGTTCATGCACTGAGTCACGGTGACTATTTCCTCACTTGAATTGTTTCTTCTGTCTCTGTCTGTCCTTGTTAAGTGAATACAAATGGCAAAACATGTTCACTCACTAGAAGGGAGGAAAAACAGCAATATAGCAGCATCTTACTGTCTTTTTCATCCAAGACAGTTTTAGAACGCCAAACAACCATGATTTCAACTGGCACACAACTACCATGCTTTTACTGTTGTTAAATCCAGTCTCATACTGGATTAGGCCCTAAATAACTATAATTTAGTCCAAAACATCTAAACATCTCTATCTGCAGCCCAATTCCTCAAAGTTCCTTTCTCCCTCTTCCTCTCATCATACTAAGTGTGTTACTGGAAAAATCACTGAGTCAATCAAAAAGCTAATAGATTGCCTGGAAGTATGAACAACAAAAAGGGGAACACATAATAAATACATCCTTGCCTTTTGGGGAGCAGAGCAGCCGTATCAAGTGACATGGAAGAATAGTTTTTTTAAACCAATGGATGAACAATGTTGTCACAGACGGATGAGAAAGTGAAAGCTTTAATTGAAATATTTTTGCAGATGTGAGAGGCAGAATTTCACTGTCACAATATTAAATTCATGGAGTAAAGTGGCCTTTTTCATCATTCCAAGTACAGTAAAGTAATAAAATATCTTTTTCTTGGGTTGGGATTTTGGTTTTCTTTGATTTTGGGATTTTTTTTAACATATTTAATGCCTCCCTCCCCATTATTACAAAAAATTGCCTCGTGGAAAATCCCAAAAATTCTGGTGACTTAATGTCTGGGAAGCAATTTCTCCTTGCAAATGACTAGATATGAAAAAAATCAGGTTTCTGAGAACCTCGATTTCTATTTGCAACTTCAGAGCATTTTGTATCACATGATATGAAATTCTCTAGGGTTCTATTTACGGCTTCCCGGTAACCATGTGTGCTTTGCTTTCAGAAATCTAATAAGGATTTAGGAAAACAGCAAAAGATTGGAAAGAGCATTCCCCCCTCAGGATCTGGATTTGAGCTCTAATGTCTGTTTTTCTGTGTCAGTATACTAAAGTGTCTTTAATCAGTGAATGATTTAGGAAGCATTAATTTCTTCACACCTGAACATACCCAAATAATGCTATTTGGGAATGTAAAAAAAATTTAGCTTAGAGGAGAGGTCATGTACTGCATTTTCCCTCTAGACAAAGAAATGTAAATTTAATCATACCCTTGATGGATGAGACACTATGAGAAGTATACTTGAGAGTTTGAGAAACAAATGTACGAGTGACTAATAAATACAATTATCACAGATACCAAAGTTCTCAAGAAATATGTTAAAAATTAGAAATTAAGTTCTCTTCAGGAAGAAGAACTCCTGAGTATAGTCAACTGGGTGTTGTTAACAGTGGATTTGGGGGGAAAACAAAACAGAACAGAACAGAACAGAACAGAACAGAACAGAACAAAACAAAACAAAACAAAACAAAACAAAACAAAACAAAACAAAACAAAACAATACAATACAATAAAATAAAATAAAATAAAATAAAATAAAATAAAATAAAATAAAATAAAATAAAATAAAATAAAATAAAATA
>VZUI01028435.1:0-43164 GCA_013401135.1 Cettia cetti
AAGAGAAGAGAAGAGAAGAGAAGAGAAGAGAAGAGAAGAGAAGAGAAGAGAAGAGAAGAGAAGAGAAGAGAAGAGAAGTTTTACCCAGTCCCAGCTTGGATGTTTTGCAGAAAGGGAGACCAAGAAATGCTGATTTTAAAGTGAAATTTGACTGCTGTAGGAAAGGGCCACTTCTCTGAAATGATCTGGTCTTGCTCAGGAGGGATGAGGAACTGAAAAATGGGGAAAGGGAAGCAGATGCTTCATGGGTTTATATTTCAAAGCCAATTTTGGTAATTTCATCTTTCCTGTATAGAGGTAATTTCTTAATGATTTGGAAGCACAAGGTTCACTGGCAAAAGAAAGGTAAATTTGTCCATCCCTGTTGAGTGGTTTCCTTTCTGTCAGCTTTGCCTGATTCCTTCAGTGGATCCACTAATCCCAAGTGGGTTTAAACACTTTTCCTGCTGAGGATGAAATCCCTGTGCTGTTTGCAGCCCCTGGATGTGCCTGGGAGGTCACAGAGTGCAGTCCTGTGGTAGCAGTGATGGGGAGGAACCTTTTTTCAGGAGGATAAAGATTGTAAAGAAAACATCACTTTCTTTAGACTCATTTGGCACAAAATGGCACCGGGAAGGAGCTGGAGGACTCCTGGTCTTGGGAAGGAAGAGGGTATGTGGGAACTTTTCACCTTCCTCACCTTTCCACAGGTAGGAAGGCATTTAAACTGAGGTCTTTGCTGCCCAGAAAGTGCCTTTTGTGCACCAAAAAAGCTCCTTGCTTCTGTAGTTCTGGGCCTGGGCACCCTCACACCACCTGGGGAGGATAGGGAGCTCAACAGGAAAACAATTTAAAATATTCCCCAAAGCATGTTTTGAGCTGCCATCAGTCTTCCTTTTCCTCCTGCACCCCCAGGTGGCTACAGAGCCCCTCTTCCTCAGCTGTTTCAATTTGTGGGGTGAGGCTGGCAGGACTTACTGTTGCTATAACAATCCTTTAAAACTCAAATCCCAGCTTTTCTTGATGCTCCAGCAAAAGTATCACCTGCAGGAAGAGCTCTTGCTCCTGCACAGCCTGTGCCTGGCTCATCCCTGTCCCAACAGCTCTCCCATGCCAGCAGGGCAGCTGCCCCGTGGTTTTGTCTGTCCTCTTCAGTTCCCCCAGGCACACTTTGGAACCCCAACATTCCCAGGAGCACAGCCGTGTCCAGGGATATCTGCCAGCCCACACGGGCTGCTCCCAGGGCCAGCAGGTTCCTTGGGAATTACAGCCAGGAGATAAGGTATCAGTAGATCTTGTTTGTCCCCACCAGGCAGTCCAAAAATCACGGGGCCAAAGGGCAACGCTGAACGTGACCTTGAGGCGCTGACGCAGACACTGCCGGGAATGGGGAATGTTAACCCTTGGATCAGGGATGCGCCACGGGAAAGGTGATGGAAAACTGAACCTCCTGAGAGGGGAGGGAGAATGCCAGAGGTGCTCCCAGCTTCTAATTCCCACCACAATGCTGGAGGGAGAAAGGGCTGTGGCTGCTTGGGTCTTCCCTCGCCGCTGCACCAGCCTCTGGGGGTGTGAGGGGTCCTGTCATTTTGGGGAGGAGCAAAGTGCCAAACCCCTCTGGACAAAGCATATCTGAGCAGCTGGAGAATTTATCCAGGCCTATCTGGGACTTGGAGGAGGTGAAGAAAAGCTGGGTTTTAACAAATAAAGCTTTTGCTAAATAGAAATCATTAATAAAATGCATGAAATAAAATTTATTAAGAAGTATTTTACACTAATAAATAAAATTTAATAAAAAGTATTTTGCACTTAAAATACAATCGTGTTTCCAAGTTCTTCTAGTGGAGCATGGAAACCCTGAGCACTGAACTTCCATGAGATTCAGGAGTGACATCCAGAGGGGAAGCAGCCATCATTCCCACAGGGTGGACAAGCTGGGATGAGGCAGAGGAGGAAAAAAACATCCCAAATTCCTCGAGCACCAGAGCTGAGCAGTGCAGTCCTGGAAAGGTTATTTTGGGAGAGGGAGATGCTGCCTGCAGCTTAACATAAACACACCGGGGAAAAATCTTCCATCACCTCCTTGTGGGATTAAAATTATTGATTGGTTTCTCCTTATCTTGTGCCACGCTTGACTCATGGGGTTACTCAGCAAGAATTTTCCAGCTGAACTTTCCAGCTTGGAGCAGGTCTCAAGCTGGGAGCAGCTGGGACGGGTGAGGGAGCTCAGGTAAGATTCCCCAGGGATCCCATAGGATCAGGGTTTGTGTCTTTCAGCGTTTCAGGGGCAGTTTGTTCAGTGGGATGATGAGGAGTGTGAGTGTGTGTGATACTGATGTGCTTCGGGCTGGTGCTGGGATAATTCTGGACAGCTCATGGTGCCTGGCAGCCAAGCTCAGGGAATAAAAAGGGCAGGAAGGAAACCTGTAACGTTGGATTTGTTGGCACTAAACTATTTGCTCCGTGACATTCAGCCCTGACCATGAGTGCTGCAGCAAAAGGAGCCGATGAGAGAGGTCACCTGCAGCAAGTCTGAGTGACACTTGGCTCTCTGCTGATGACATTTCTCACTGCAGCCTTTTCAGGACCATTAGTGCTCATTCCAGCAGTTGTTTCCTGCGGGTTCATCCTTTCCAGGGCACATTCCCTGTGAGGAATAGCCCGGAGGCAGGAGCTTCACCAGAGCTGGCAAATGTTACTGCCAGGAAAATCAGATGCTCTGCCTCATTCTTCCTTTTCTAATGACAGAACAATCACAGCCTCACAGACTGGTGTGGGTTGGGAGGGACCTTGAAGCTGACATTCCTAAATTGATATTTGTTATGGTGACAGCATTATCTTCTGACCTGCTCTGAGCTTCAGCCTCTCCCAGAACACAGGACCTGTGGGAATATTGCGGGGTTTATTCCCAGATCTCTTCAGAAGGCTGAGCAAAGTGTCTTGGGAAACACAGGGTGAGGAATTTGGGTGCTCCCCCTGTCCTGCCAGGCCTGGTGTCAGGCAGTTAATTGCTGCCAGCAGGAGATACATTTTTGTTGTCTTAAGCTGAAAAATAAATCTCCACTTCCCCCCCTTCTCTGTGCTGCTGCCTGACGCTGGCACGGGGGACACAGACAGCTCTCTGGGGGCGGGATGTGAGCTCTGGGAGGGGTGTGCCCCTCACTGGGATGTGCCACGGGCTCCTTTCTGCACCCACAGTGGCCCCACCATGCGTGACAAGAGGTGCAGGTGCTCCTTCTCCCGGCTGGAGGTGATCCTGATCGTGTGCCTGGTGCTGATGATCGCCGTCACCGTGGTGCTCCTGGTCCTGCACTTCCTCACCACAAACACCAACGGCAAGTGGAGCTATCCCAGCCCCTCTGCTCCAGGGGGTGCCCAGGGAAGGATTTAAATCAAAGTGGGACAGCTGGAGGTCTCCAGGCCAAGGATGAGCTGTCAGCACCACCTCTGCACGAGGTCCTTTCACCCAGCCACAGCAACAGCTCTCTGGGCATGGATGCACAGCCCTGGGGATGGGGTGAGGTTGGCTGCAGGGATCCATCCCTCCTTCCCTCCTCCCTTCCCTCTCTCTGCCTGCTGCAGAGGGTCCTGAGAGCCCCTCGCTCCTGGTTCTTGCCCAAGGGGTTTTACAACCCCATCTCAGCCCAGGGATGTCTCCAAGCCCATCCCCAGGCATGGGACCCGAGGGTGTAGGGAGCTGGGCTCAACATCTCCTCAGTGGGACCTTCCAGCTTCTGCATTTTGGTCTCAGATAAGATGTGGTTCCCATTTGGGACTCAAAACTTCAAGATTTTAGGCTATAACACATCAGAGTTCTGCACAGGTTATTCTCCTCTGTGTCAGAGCTCTTGGAGGGGGGAAAGAGAACGAGGGGGAGGAGGGGGAGGAGGAGGAGGAAGGGTAGTTCTAAGGGGGTGGCCCAATTGGCTGGTGTCATTTTATGTGACAGAAATGGCCTCAGTCTGTGGCCAGTGTGAGTGTTTCCCTTCTCCTGAATTTCAAGTGACAGCCCAGGAAAGGCCAGGGTGGGAAGATGGAGCATCCCCTGATCCCAAAGCCCAGCCTGGGAAGGGCTGTGGGAACAGAGCAAGCACAAAGAAATATTTCATATTTTCCCACAGTGTTATCTCAACCTCCAATGATTTGTGGCTCTGGGATTTCCTGAGATGCAGATAACCTTTCTGATTGATTATGAGTTGATGGCTTTTCTTCCATGGGTTTGTCCATCCTGGAAGGATTTCTGCACCTTCCTGGTGGCTGGGATGAGACATGATCTCCTTTGGGAGACCTTTTCCTCACCATTTGCCTGGAAATCACTGTTCACAACTGCTTTTCCCTTCTCTGAGCTTCAGCTGGCTCTGCTGTGGTTTTTTGGGGGAGGACCAGGGCATCAGCATTGGACACAGGATGTGTTGGGTGTGCCCTTCTCTGGAAATCCACCCAGAGCACTCCCCCAGAGCTCTTTGGCCTCTTTTGTCCCCGATTCTGCTCGCTCCTGTGTCCACTGATCTGCCAGCTGTTGTTCTTACAGATTCCAACAACAACGTAGTAGAAGCAGCAAAGTACTTGGTGGGTGTTGGCAGAGCTGACTGCACGGGGCCCGTGGCACAAGTGCCTCTGGTGAGTCGGGGGAATTCCTCATGGGGTTGGTGAAATACTGATTTTTCATCCTTTGTGAGTATTTTTTTGCAGGGTTTCTGCTTTGGGGCCTCTGCCTTGCCAGATGTATGTTGCCTTCAAACATAAGTTGAAATTTCTTTGAGGTTTGGAGTGATGTGGGCTGGTGAGAGGTGTCCCTGCCTATGGCAGGGGGTTGGAAGGGGACGGGGCTTCCAGGAACCTTCCAAGCCCAATCATTGTTGGAATTGCAGGGTGTTAGAACCCTGGGCACTGAGAATTCCAGACTTTCTGTGCTGACAGGCACTGACCCCCAAGAAAACACTGCATTGACCTGAGGCCATGGAGAAGGCTTCCAAAATTGAGTGATAGCACTGGGATTATGGGTGTGGAGTTTGAATAGAAGTGTGTGATACCACATGGTGGAAAACTCAGGATTTAGGGTTTTAGAATATAGTAATACATAGATAAAGCAAATGGAAGTTTTAGGGTATAGTCCAATCCTTTTTCACCTTCTCCTTCATGGGTCTGGGTGGTGTTTTGTAATTGGGTAGAAAAGCCCACACTGCGGGCCACGGGTGGTTGGTTATTGGGTTAAAAGTAAAAATAATTTAGGTGTCATTTCTTAATTGGACAGTTCATCCTGAAAAGGCCTTGTAGAGAGAGAGATGGGGGCAATTTTTACTTTGTTAGCTGGAAGTGCTGTAGAACTCACAGCTAGTGAGACTGTAATATAAATTTATACATAAATATATACATAAAAGTGCTGTAGAACTCACAGCGTGTGAGACTGTAATATAAATTTATACATAAATATATATATAAATTCTTATTACTTATAGATGCAATAAGAATTAATAAACATCTGAGTCCTAACAAGAAATACCATTTTGAGCATTTAATCCCAACCCTGACAAAAAGAAGATAAAAAACAACAGCGGGGCACGACAAAGTTGCAGCTCTGAAAGAGTCCTCTGACCCCGGGGCAAATCTGCTCAGGGGAGGGCACGCAGAGGAATGCAAGGCTGGGTGTTGGTGAGGGAGCTGCTCTCTTGCAGATGGGCTATGCCAACCCCGAGCAGGTGGGCGGGGGGCTGCTCTCACGCCTCTACAGCCGAGCCTTCATCGTGGCCGACCCCGAGGGCTCCGCGCGCGTCGCGTTCGTCAGCGCCGACATCGGAATGGTGTCCCAGAGAGTCAGGCTGGAGGTACCAGGGACGGGCTGGGGGCCTGATGCCTTTGGGATTTCTTTGGGGTGATGGCTGTGTCTCTGCTGGGCCCCTCAGCAAATGAGGCTGGGCTTTGCTCGCTCTTGTCTCAGTGGAAAAATTGCCAGGAGTAATTTTGAATCACAAATGCGTTATCGTGGTGCCTTTAATGCAGCAGAGGAGGGAGGGAGGTGAGCTGTGGGATGATCTGGGATTCACTTCAGGCTGGATGTAAAGGTCTTTTTAAACCAGATATTCCTATTCTGAGGCTCTTGCCAAGCCAACAGCTACAACCTCCTTGTTGTGGCAGGCAGAAAGAGAAGAGCAAGGAAGGGGGTGGAGGGTTGAGGTTTTTTACAAGAGCTCCACACACACAATTTGGGCACAGATCTTTGTAGCCTTTGGGCACGAGGAGGGGTTTTAGGAGCACCTCCTTCCTCTCAGGTGCTGAAGCAGCTGCGGAGCAAGTACGGCGAGCTGTACCGGCAGGACAACGTCATCCTCAGCGGCACCCACACGCACTCGGGGCCCGGGGGGTACTTCCAGTACACCCTCTTCTGGATCACCAGCAAGGGGCTGATCAAGCCAGCCCTCAACTCCATTGTCAATGGCATTGTCAAGGTCGGTGTCACCTGCACAGCCCTGGCACCTCCGCTGCCCCAAAGCACGCTTGGGGGTGGGCTTGTGTTTGCCTGCAGCTCAAAAAAGGAGCTTCAAAGCCTTCCTTGAGAGACAGCTGTTTGGTAGTTTAAAAATACTATCATCATTTTCTAGAATTTTAGATCCCAAGCAAAGGAGCACCTCCCTCCCCAAATTCCAAGGAAGGGTTGGGGATGGACAGGGAGGGAAAGAAAGTTTTTCCAGATAAAACCTCCCATGTGCCTTACAGACTGGTACTCCCTGTCTTGCTGCTTTGCAGAGCATAGATATTGCCCATGAGAACATGAAGAAAGGAAGGATCTTTATAAACAGAGGCACAGTAGAAAACAGCCAGATCAACCGGAGCCCTTTCTCCTACCTTGAGAACCCGGAGTCCGAGCGGAAAAGGTAAAATCTCTCCAGGCAGGAGGAAAAAATGAACTGCTTGAAAAGGGCTTGAAAGCTGTAGTTGCCCTCTCCAAGCATGAGGAATTGGTCAAGGATGTGGCCTTTTGCTTTATGTAACAAATAAAGGGTCAGGGGGCATTGAAGTGCCATCCTTGGTGCACGGATTCGTGTTATCTCCATTCCCTGGAGGAGCAGTGCCTGCGGGCAGTGACAGCCAGAGCTCTTCCCTCCCTTCCCAGCTGGATCCAGATGCTTCTCTAAGGCCTCCCTGTGTGCTGGTAGTACCTGGAATGACCTTTGCACATCCTTGCTCAGCCTAGTGGGGATTTAACCTGCCAGAGCAATGCAGAGCACGACCACGGCCCTGACTTTGATGGGATTCCCCTGCTCTGTTCCCATCCAGGTATTCATCCAACACGGATAAAGAAATGGTGGTGCTGAAGATGGTGGATGAGGATGGACATGAGCTTGGCCTTTTCAGGTACTGACCACCAGAGCAGCAGGCTTTTCTCCATACCCTCATTACTTTTTTAAGAATGAAGGTGTCCCATTTCCCCCCCCTTTTTTACGTGTCTGACTCCTCCTTGTTCCTTTGAATATAAAAATCTCTTCAAAATATAATTCTCTGGGTTACTGCAAGAGTTAGTTCAGGTCTGAAGGAGCTCTTGGTGGCCCTGATAATGACAGTGACAAATTCTTGTGTCCACTCAAGGCCTGGATTGTTACAGCCATCTGGTTAGGAAGGGAGAGGATGGGAATCCTGCGCCCTTGCTAATCCATCCCTAAGCACCACGAGTCTCCGTGTGCATCCTCCCAAAGCAAATCCCCACAAAGACACAAGATCGAGCAGGCCAGTTGCCTCTGCAGGGAGTGAGCAGAGCTTGTTCTGTGTGTGCCTCCTCAGCTGGTTTGCCGTGCACCCGGTGAGCATGAACAACTCCAACCACCTGGTGAACAGCGACAACGTGGGCTACGCCTCCTACCTGTTCGAGCAGGAAAAGAACAGAGGAATGCTCCCCGGAGAGGTGGGAGTGCCTGCAGGAATGGGTGAAGCAGGAATGGGACAGGGAGGGGGGAGGTGGGACAGCAGGGCAAAGGCAGAAACACATGACTCAGGTGAATGCTTTGATTTATTTCCTTTTTGCCCCTGCAGAAGGGAAACTGGAAGGTGTATTCTTGACTTTCCAAGTCAGTAATCAGTGGCAGTTATCCAGACTTGAGGAATGACTCTCATTTATTTTAATTAAAACCTGGGGAGGCTGTGGTTGCCCCATCCCTGGAAATGTTCAAGCCTCGAACAATCTGGAAAGTGTCCTTGCAGTCAGCTCCAGTAGTTCTCCCCCTGTAAATCAGTCATGGTGAATGCCTGGAAGGAAAAAAAAATCCCGTGCAAGGTGCTCCAATGACCCATAAACATCTGATCAGCAACGTGAGAAGCTGGGAAGAGCTGAGGTGGAAGAGGGGGAGGAGGAAACACTGTCTGCACACCAAGGTGGTGTGAAGCTCTCCCTGAAATGGCGTCATGTGCATCCAAATCCCCCTTGCTCTTCCTGCCCCACCCCTTGGGATGTGCCTAAACCCCCATCCCAGTGCTCCCAGTGACTTAGGGCTAAACCAGAGTCCTGCTTGGTGACCACAGCAGCTGCAGGGCGGGCTGGGCTTTGCAGCTTTCCCTGCAGGGCACTGCAATGCCCCTCTGGCCTTGGCAGGGCTCTTTTGTGGCCGCCTTTGCCTCGTCCAACCTGGGAGACGTGTCCCCCAACACGCGGGGCCCCTTCTGCGCCAACACGGGCGAGTCGTGTGACAACCCCCAGAGCAGCTGTCCCGTTGGAGGGGTGAGTGTGACCCACCTGCCCCACCCTCTGCAGGGCCCTCTGCTCCACCCCCCTGCATGGAGAGGGCACTAAAAGTAAAAAAAACCCAACTCTTTTTGGACTGGCCTGGATGCCACTTGCAGGAATTAACTGCGCTTGGTCCCTCACACGCCCGATTTTCTGGTCCTTCACCCCAAATTTGCCTTGACTGTGGTAACCCTGTGCCTGATTTTAATTTGGCCTGCAAGAAGCCCTCAGTTCCCAAAGTCTGACAGGCACCTGGCAGTGCCAGATGCTCTCCATAATCGCTGATCACCAAATTTCCCAACAGGCAGCCATGTGCATGGCCAAGGGGCCCGGGAATGATATGTTTGAGAGCACCAGGATTATAGGGCAAAATATCTACTTGAAGGCAAAGGTAAGGGATATTCTGTTTTCTGAGTGTGTGAGTGCTGCTATGACAGGAATTCATGCTCATTTAAGCAACTTGATGAGCTCTGTGGATCCCTTCCCTCTGGATCTTCCATCTTCCATCTTCCATCTTCCATCTTCCGTATTCTGTCTATCCTTGTACCTGTTTTGGTGAATGTTTGTGTATTCAAATTAGACTCTAAAGTTCCTTGATTTTGTTTTTAATGGGTAAATGAGCTCTGCAACCAGCTGGTGATGTCTCTGTCCACTGGAATCAAGAAGACCTCAGAGCCTGGAATTTGTTAGGCAGTGTAGGAGATCTTAATGGTAGTAAAAAATTTCCTCATGTATAACACGTCTGATTAGAAACCTGAATTTAGACTGGACAACACCTACTTTTATTTAGATACATCATTGCAGGAGCTGTCATTTGAAAATGTTGGTTTGGGGCTTTGATCTCAATATTCCTCTCTGGGATATAGTGAGGTTGTCCCCTCTTGTCCTCTCCCCCTCCCTCCCATTCATCTCAAAGGCATCATGATGGGAAAAATTCTCCTGGAAGAGCTCACCACACACCACTTGTGGGCCAATTTGGCATCACATTCCCAAACTGACACAAATGTAAGGTAAAACGTGTGGCTGAAACCCCCACAGAGGATGCTCCCCTTGCTCTGCTTGGCCCTGCATTTCCTCAGCCCTAAGGGCTCCCTTTTGTCACCTGTGGGCTCTAAAGCCACCCAGGGTTGGATTTGCTGGTTCCCCTCCTGTGGGATGTGAGAGCAGTGAGTGCAAGGAGAGCTTTTGGCAGCATTGCAGGGGCAGCAGCTTGTAGGAACTGGAGTGTGCCTAGCAGAGGAGGAAGAGCAGGAGGCTTGGTGGTGGCTTTTCCTTCAATCACTGTTTCAGGGGCTGTGCCCTGAAGTCATTCCAGGCTGATCATGCCTCTGTCCCCAGTCCCAGAGTCCTGGTGTGTGCATCAAACACAGGGGGAAAACACTGCTGCTG
Organism: Cettia cetti; assembly: GCA_013401135.1. Taxonomy (NCBI): domain Eukaryota; kingdom Metazoa; phylum Chordata; class Aves; order Passeriformes; family Sylviidae; genus Cettia; species Cettia cetti. The sequence continues at coordinate 10,082 of VZUI01028435.1, forward strand.
TCTTTAACACCTCAGACTCCTGGCCTTCAAAGGCTGTGCCCTCAGTTCCTTCCAGGAATGTCATTAAACCTGCCTAACTTCTGGCAACCCTTCCCACTGACCAACCTGAGGCTGGAAAACCATTCCCTGAAGGGCTGAGCGTGTGTAGTGAATTCCTTCAGCTGCCAGGGGTGCAGTAAATACAGGCTAGAGGCCCAGCACGTTGAGGCAGTGAGTAGAGCAAAGCGTTTCTTTCTCACAGATATATTTTCCTGCTTGGTCCAAGATGTGAGAAATGCCAAGGGGTGGCAGCCTGCAGGAGGAAGTTGCCATCCTGCTGAAGTAGAGACACGTTTCAGCTGTAAAAGAGAAGTGTCCTCCCTCCCTGAGACAGGGAGAGCTTGCAGGGCTCAGGGCATGCAGGGTGACAGAAACAAAGGGATTTGGGAAATACAGATGTGCATCAGCACCTGGAAGAGGCCCTGGGAAAGGTGGAATGAGGAAATGATCCACATGGCTGTCCCTCAGCACAGCTGGGCTCCTGACTGCCTGTCCCTCAAGGATTTCTTTCCACCTCGTGTGTCCCTTAGGAGCTGTATGAAAAAGCCTCCCAGGAGGTGACAGGACCCCTGAGCTCAGCCCACCAGTGGGTGAACATGAGCGACGTCTCCGTGCAGCTCAACGCCACACACACGGTGAGAGCAGCAGGGAGCACCCCGTTCCCGCAGCAGCGCCTGTGCCACCAGGAGGGAAATGGGGTTTCTCTCTTCTCCCTCTCCTTCCTCCCCTCTGATCTAGGTTAAAACCTGTAAACCAGCCCTGGGGCACAGCTTTGCTGCCGGGACTATTGACGGAGTGGGAGCTTTCAACTTCACCCAAGGTAATTTGGGGGCAGATCGCAGCGTGGCTTTGTAGGAACGGGGAAGGCACGGGGCAGCCCCCAGAGGGACTGAAACCCCTGGAGTCTCTTCACAGCATCCAGAGGGAGGGCTTTTAGGAAGGGGGAAGAACCCCTTCGGGGGTTTGTCAGCGTCCATTTGGGAAAAGGACATGGCCATGCCCTGGAGGAAGGAGAGCAAGGGGCTGGGATGGGGAATAGGGAGAAGAAAGGGCTGGTTTGGGCCTCTCCTCTCATTCCTTTTTGTTACCTGAAGGCTGCCAGGATGGGGCTGAGCTGGGCTGAAGCTCAAGCTCTTCAAACCACCCCAGGGAAGGGAGGTGGTCAGAGCCCACTGAGAAATATCCCACAGCCAGGAGCTGGGAGCAGGGAGTGTCTGCCTGAGAGCTGCTGGGGCAGCTGAGCAACAGGGTTTGAAGATGTTTCCCTCTCAAGGCTCAGTAGAAGGGGACCCATTTTGGGATCAAATCCGGGACCAGCTGCTGGGAGAGCCCTCGAACGAAACCAAAGCCTGCCACAAACCCAAGCCCATCCTCTTCAGCACGGGAGAGGTAAGGACACAGCCACGTGTGCCCTGGGGAGTGCAGGGTCACTGGGCTGGGCTGGGACCGCAGATCCCAGTCCCTCACGGGTTTGTCAGGGAGCCAAGGCAACGTCTGTGGTCTCTGGTGGAGAACAAGGAGGCAGCACAGGCTGCACGGGCTCTGCAGAGCTGCTGCTCCATGGATCCCTGCCCATCCCCATGCTCGGGGCACGGCCTGGTGTTTGCACTTCGTGAGCCCTCCCCAAATGCTGCTCCACAACTCTAAATGGAAATTGCTGCCCCTTTCCCCACCTGAGGCTCCCTTGGCACTGAGGCAAATGCACTGCTGCAGTGCAGAGGGATCATGTCCAGGGTTCTTTAGAGCACTTAGAGGAGGCCATCTGGATAAGGAAATTCATTGTTATTCCTTTCACCAGCCTCCTTAAAAGCTTCCCTGCTGTCACTCTGTGTTCAATCAGCTTCTCACCTCAGCTCTCCCCTGAAGAGGCGCCAGCTCCTCCCAGCCTCCTCCTCCATGCAGGATGGTGTTACTGAGAGTAGATTACACTTTATTCTTATGGCTTTAGCACATTTTAGGGAAGCTCTGGCAGGCCTCCTGCTTCTGATGTGTTTGACAAGCTTTTGTCATTCATGTTTTGCCCTCAGCAAATTGCTCCTCAGAAAAAACCCCTTTTTTTTGGCTCAATGGAGTGGGATTTTTCATCTCCTCATCAATCCCAATTCTATCCTTTTTCCATGCAGGTGAGGGGTTTCTAGGTGCTACCCTGACCTTTTTTACCCACTTTGCCTAAATCTGCCCCTCTGGCAACACCTTATTTAGGGGCTTTTTTTGCCTTACCCATAGTATTTACCTGTGCCTTATGTGACTCTTATGGCCAGACATCATATGAAGGTAAACCACCTTCTCATGTGTTTCACAAATAGCTTTAATTTACAAATAAATTCATAAAATAAATTTATCTGCCTGGTTGATGACTGTAGGAAGGAAAACACCTCAGATTTTTTTTTCCCCTATTAAACCAGAGTATTTATCTGCACTTTTTCATCCCCCTTAGATGACTTGGCCCCACCCCTGGCACCCGGAGATCGTGGATGTGCAGATCGCTGCCATCGGATCCCTGGCAATCCTTGCTGTTCCCGGGGAGTTCACGTGTGTATTCCTTGGCTCTTGCTCTATTTACTGCAGCCAGACTTCATCCAAACCTCCTGGAACAGTTCTGCCTGCAGATAGAAACGGGGGAAGGCTCAAAATTGTCCCCAAACTCACCCTGGGAACGACTGAGATGCACACAGGCTTCCTGAATCGTTTTGGCTGTAACAAAATGAAGTTTCAGGGAAAGCAAAGGAATCTGTTAACTTTAATTCCGTTTTTGGCACCACAAACACCATAATGATGGATTGCACTGACTGTTGGTGGTGCAATGATGCAAATTTAAACAGGATAATGGTTTGTCTCTAGTACCTTTATTTCTACCCTGCCCTGGGCTGCCTCCAGCCCCTCCCTGGCTGTGGCCATGGGTGTGAAATGTTTTGAGGTGTTTTGGTTGAATTTGTGCATAGAGGCTTTAAGGGATGTTCAGCAGTGCTGGGGCTGCTGTGGGAATTTCTGGTGGGTGCTGCAAGTCCAGCCAGCAATTCCTGCTTGAGATCCCTGCTCTCCACAGCTCCAGAGAGGGTCAGGCTCTGCTGCCAGGGCACAGGGACAGGCCAAGGGGAAAGGGCCTCAAGCTGTGCCAGGGGAGGCTCAGCTTGGACAGCAGCAGGAATTTCTGCATGGAAAGGGGGCTCAGGCCTTGGCAGGGGCTGCCCAGGGAGCTTTGGAGTGCCCATGGCTGCAGGTGTCCAAGGAAGGCCTGGAGGTGGCACTGAGTGCTCTGGGCTGGGGACAAGGTGGGCATGGGGCACAGCTGGCACTCCATGGGCTGGGAGGGATTTTCCAGCCTCAGGGACCCTGGGATTCCATGATTCTGGAGCCTGACTCTGTTCCCTCTGTGCCCTAGGACCATGTCTGGACGCAGGCTGCGGGAAGCTGTTAAAAATGTGAGTTGCTGAGGTTTCCCCAGAGTGCAGCACGTCTGGAGCTTCTCTTTTCTGGAGCCTTCTGGTTTTTCCCTCCTCTCCTCTCAGCTGGGCTCACAAGGCTCATGTCCCACAGATATTTCCTTCTCCCGTTTTCTTCAGACAGATTTTCCATCTGCTTCCTGACAGGCAGGAGAAATGAAAATCCTCCCTAAAACACCAACTGATTGGGTTTCAGTCCATTAAGCCAATTCCACAGGGATCCAGGCACTACAGATGCCAGCAGGAGTTTGGCTCTGTGATGGAGGGCTTCAGCTCCTTAATCCCTAACAGAATTTTGCAACATGAGAACAACTGAAAAAAAAAAAAAAAAGAGAAAAAAGAGGCAAACCTATTTTTTTTTATTTGATTGACACATCCTGGCTGCAGCCTAAATAAAATCCTAGCCCCAGATGCTGTCTCCATAATTCACTGGGCCCTTTCTATACTTATATGATTTTCTTAGGAGTATACAGACATCAGCTTCCAAAACAGCCCCCTAGATTTACTGGAACGTGAGGTCATTTGTCCTCTTTTTCTTTGAGGAGTGAATGTATAATAATGCCAGCTACCATAACAATAATAACAATATTAATATAATAATAATAACAACCATAATAATTGATAACAACAACAGTAGAGTTGTGCATTAAGCAGTTGTTTCAAGGAAAGGGTTTCATTTCCTTCCTTAGGAATTTGATTCCCATGGGACACGAGGGATGAACGTTGTGATTGCAGGTCTGTGCAATGTCTACACTCACTACATCACCACCTATGAGGAATACCAGGTAAATGTTAAAATTGGGGATTGACTCTGTCTAACTGAGCCCAGCCTTTGGCTCCAGGGGCTAATAATTCACGTGAAATAATGTGTGTTTGGAGTTCTTTTCCTTCACCACAAAAATGGGCAGGGAGAACTGGGAGGGAAGGCTGGAAGAGCTGGGGTTGGAAGAATCCCACCTCAAAAATTTGGAGGGGAAGGCAAGTTGCATCATAAGCCTTTAAAAGAGGGTAAAAACTATCATAGCTGGAAGAGCAAAGAGGGTAAAGACTGTGCTAACTGGAAGAGCAAACAGGCCCTCCCTGTTTGCAGCAGGGTGGAGAATGAGGAGTAACCTGAAATTGCAGCAGAAATACTTTGGAGAGTTGCTGGGGCTGTCTCCTTATCAGAAAGGGAATAAATAACCCCACTGCTGATCTTGAGCTGGGTGGGATGGGATGTACAAACCACTCAGGAGCCTTCCCAACCCTCCTCTCCCGAATTTGTCCTTTCCAGGTTCAACGGTACGAGGCTGCCTCGACTATTTATGGGCCCCACACCCTTTCTGCTTACATCCAGCTCTACAGGGGCCTGGCCAAGGCTATTGCTCTGGTAAGCAGCATTTCCTACACGCCACAGGCTGCTGGGGACATCTAAATCCTGTCAGTGGTGGTGGCTGTTCCTCACTGAGGCCACCCGAATGCTGCCCTCTCTCTCTCTTCAGAATCCACCTTGAGAAACACTACATGGAATGAAAAGAATTCCTCTGATGGGGGTCTGACACCACTTGAGAAATTCTGGGGGTTTTGCAGCTCAAAGTGTAGGAAATCAGTACCTCCAACCTTTCAGCATGGCCTGAAGTTGCTGCTTTTCTGCCAAAAGGAATAAAAATCTTCTGCATTTTTGGTGTAGCTGGCAGTGCCCATTATCACTGTGACCATGTGAATGGGCAGGAGCCGTGGGCAGGAATATGCTGGGATATCCTGGGGCTGGATTTAGGAGACCTCAGCAACAGGGCAGCAGGTGTCCTGCAGGGATTGCTCCTGCAGGCAGGGCACAGATGGAGATGCTCTGCTTTGCTTTCACTCCCGCTTTTATTATTCCTACAATCTGTGCGAGCAGAGGCCGCGAGGCAGAGCCGGAGCAGGGCTGGGGTTCCCCAGGGAATCCTGGCTGCCCGTGTGGATGTTTAGGGAGCACATCTTCCCTCTCCCAGAATGCCACTCAGGAGCTGCCCCGTGGCCCAGAGCCCCCCCTTTTCAAAGTAACCGGCGTGACCCTCCTGCCTGCCCTCAGCGCCGAGAAAGCGCCGGCCAACAAAACCTTTGGGGATGTGCTGGAAGAAGTGAGACAAGAGTACCGAGAGGTGAGAGCTTCAGGGAGTCCCTAAAACTGTTGGAGAAATTCCCTTTAAATTCTTGCCCCTCACCCCACAACCTCTGTGGGTTGTGGTGCCCTCAGACCAAGCAGGTCTCACCTCTCTGGGGCCACAGTTGAGAAGGCAGGGATGGAGCATTTCCATGCCTAAGCCACTGTACTGAATGGGAATAAAATGGGTGAATAAAGGGGAAAATTAAAGCCCTTCATTCAGCACAAAGCAGATTTCCCCTTCTGCCTCAAAACAAAGTAGCTGTTGATTAAGTAGGCAAATATTGTACAGTGATTTTTTACAAGCAGCAATCAGGTCACCTTTGATGCCTCTGCTGTGGAACGTAAATGAAATGAAATCAAAATGTCAGAAATGGTTCTGTTTTCAATGCTCAGCATTTAGATAAGATGTTCAGAACAGGGGCTTTCACCTCATTGCTGTCTCCTTACTCCCTGCAGTAAGGCATTCTGAAAAATCCCCTTATTTCCTCCCTTTTTTATGTGCAGTTCCTCCCTTTTTTATATACAGCAAGCAGGACAAGTGGAATGAACAACTGCCCAGAGCAGCAGTTCAAAGCATCAATTGTCCACTGCTGTTGCAACAAGCGAAATTATAAATAATTCAAAACAAGAGCAACAACAAACCAAGCACAATAAAACACCACAAAAACCAACTCACCCCCTAAATACATCAAATGACCTCTTCAAAAGATACTCTTTAAGTGCTGCTCAGTCTTTAATACAAGTCTCAATTTCCCCCCAGAGAGAAGTTGCTGAAGTGACTTTTGTGGGTGCAAACCCCAGGAACTCTGCCGAGAACGCGGTAAATGCGATGGAATGGTGCTGGAATTGGGGTGTTTGGGATTAATGGATATTTAGGTAGGATTTTTTTCTTTGCTGGGAGACCAGAGGAAAATCTGTGCTTTGGGAATTCATACCACCAGAAAGCTTTTGGGGCAAAAAAGTGAATTTGGGCTGTTTATGATCTCTTTATGTTATTGAAGTTGAACCTTATCGTGTGTTAGATCAGTTGGTATCCAGGGCAAAACCTGGTCTCTAATTTCCATCCTTCCACCCTGCTGCTTTATTTTAACAGAACAAAGGAAATTAGAAAAGCACCTAATACATTCCATCCCTCACCTTGCACAGACATTGTCACTGCCCATTCTCTTCCTATAGATAAGGTCTTTGTACCATTTATCAGCTTAAATTTGTGCTTTGCCAGTAAAATATAACACTTTTGCCAGTAATTCCCACATTTGCCAGTGAAGCATGAGTAAGCACAGTCCCTATCCAGTTTAAAGTGCCACAGAAGGTGAGGACCTGCCTGTGCCTTCAGTGTCTGCCAAACTCTGGTATTTTTATTCCAGACTGAGCATAACTTCCTGACGGTGGAGAGATATTCCAACATTTCCAGCAGCTGGCGTGTGGTGCTGAACGACGCCTCCTGGGACACCAGGTGGGTGCCCTGAGCAATTCCCCTGTCCCACAGAATCCAGGAAGTCCTTCCAGTCTGACCTGAAGGGCTTCATTCCAGAGCTCCCAACCCCAGGTTAATCCTGGCCCTGCAGGTGATGCTCTCCAGGGGAGGATCAGCTCATATTTGGGGGGGTTCATTTGGCAAGACTGGTCATCCCCTTGGCTCCAGAATCTGGAATGGAGGCTTGTAAATTTGGGAAAGGGAGGAGGAAGGGCAGGAATGACAGAAGGTTTGTGGTCCTAGCCTATATCCATCCCTCTGGCACACCTTGAGGATGAATAAGATGCCAAAGAGAAAACAAGAGAGACTCACAGGGAAAACTGGCCGGATGTGTTGTGCAGCATAAACAGACAATAGTTTTTAAAAGTTTGGAAGAAAGAAAAGTTAAGGGTGGAGATATCAGCCTTCAAGGAAAATATTCACAAAGCACCAAGGCTGGTGACACCTTTCAGAGCTGTAGGTGAATCTTCATCAGCTTCCCAAGAAGGGCTCCCTCAGAGCCAGCTGAAAAATCCCTCATGTCCAGATGATGTGTGGGGTTTTGAGGCTGAGCATTCTCTGTAGAGTTTGGGGGTTGAGCAGAAAGGCTTTGCACAAGGAGTCTGTAAAAGAAAATGGGCTTTTGATGTGGAAATGTGTGCCAGAAGTCCTGAGATGAATAATTATTAGACATTGATTGTGATTTAAGTGAGTATTTACCCTCTTGGTTTAGCTCTGCCCCTGCACAGCGAGGACTTAAAGTACACTTACCCGGAGTGTCTTCATCTCATTGCACGTCCTGAGCTCCAATGAAACGCGGATTTCCTTGCTGACTGCAGGTTTGACTCTGTTTGCCAGGTTTTACTGGAGCAAAGGATCCCGTGGCCAGAGCAACGTGACCCTACAGTGGCACATCCCGGCTGGCACCGAGCCGGGCGTGTACCGGCTCCGCTACTTCGGGCACTACAAGAAGATGTCCCTCTTCCGCCTCATCACCGTCCCCTTTGAAGGCTCATCCTCAGCATTCCAAATCACAGCTCCGTAGATGATCCCATTCCATAAAGGAATGGGCAGTCTCTTGGTTTGGGAAGACAGGTGTCAGCTAAGGAAAGCAGGAGCCTCCCTCGGAATGGAGAATGAAAACCCCTCCCTCCAAATTATGATTTTGAAATTAAGGGGTCTCAGGAAAAGGTATGGGAATAGGAATAACAGTTTTTTACTAGGAATATTAAAAATAAAAATGTAGTAGTACAAAAAAGCAAACAAAAATAAAAATAAACCCACAGAGTCAGAGCACAGCCTGGCACCCTGCTGGTCAGGGTGTTGGTGGCAGTCCAGTCAGGTCCTCCTGCAGTGACAGATGTGCTTCTGTTGGAGCAGTGATCCTGGAGCAGGGGGCAGTTTCCTCTGAAGCTCCAGTGGTGCTGAGCTGGGTCTGCTCTTCCTCTGGGAATGCAGTGCACACAGGCTGTGCTGCTGCTCTGACTCTCAGGGTTTATCCAGGTGGGAATGCTGGGCTCCTCCCCTGGGTGCAGCCTCTCCCCATGGGATGATGGAATTGCCTCAGCCCTGCAGTGAGCCTGGCTGGCCCCTGAGCAGCAGATATCCCCTGGAGGGAGGAGGGGTCCTGGAAGGGATAAAGAAAACACCTCTCCAACTGGTTTCAACAGCTGGCAATAGAACACATACTTTTGGTTACATCTTGCATTGCAGCCCGAGACAGGCAGTAGATTTGGTATCTGGGCTGTGCAGGGGTTGGACTTGGATGATTCTTGTGGGTCCCACCCAACTCCAGGTGATTCCACAATGTTCTGGGAGGGGTTTTTTGTGGCTCTGGACATCACTGCTGCCCCTTGAGTGCTGCTGGTTGTCTTTTGATGTGCTAAGCTCGACTTCCTGGAAAGTTTTGGCTATTCCCTGCAGTTGAGTCTCCTCATGTGTCCTCACTCAAGTGGTTCCTGTCCTGGCCAGGCCCACTTTCAGCTGATTCTTATTGTAATAATGATGTAACTTCTTTTGTCATTAAACCTGTCCTATTGATGGTGAATAGGTTCTCCCAGAGGGAATTAGATGGAAATTGGTAAGAACAGAATTTATGAGTTAAAGCTGTGGGTGAGGCAGCTCTGAGCAGACCCCAGTCCTGCTTTGGAGCAGGATCAGGAAGGACCCAAGGGCAGCAGGCTCTGGCTGGTTGAAAGGCCACCCAGAGTCACCTCCAGGTGGTCACCAGAAGGGTTTGTGGTCCTTCTCCAACCCACATCCAAGCACAGAAGGAAGATACCATTGCAGGGTACAAGGACAGTGCCCAAACCTGTGGGCTGAAAGGGTTTCACCATAAAAAAAAAAGGAATGTAGAGGATCTTCCCAGGACAGTTTCAAAGCTGCCTGGAGAAAGCCATGACCACCCTGAGTGTTGGTGGCATGTCCCTCCTGAGCTGCCTCCCACCAGCACTGCCATGGGCTGCCTTAAGTGGGGACAGCTCCACGATCCCTAAATCCCTTCTGCCCTTGGTAAGTGGTAGAACTGGGGCCCACAGGGAGAAGAAAACATATTTCAGGTCTGTATTTAAGATTCTTGTAGGGCCTGACAGCTAAACAACTGTAAATGTTTAATAAGCTCCAATAATGTGTACCAATTTTGTATGCAATCTCCTTAATTCTTCAGAGAATCATCAATCAGATAATTTTGCCTCTCTTTAAAATCAGTAGGAGAGGATGAATTATTCATTCCCAACCAGCTGCAATCAGTCTCAGAGATCCCCATCCGGAGGAGCTCAAAGCAGTCGCAATATTGAGTCAGGAAAAAGAGAGAGCTTTGAAAGAACATCACTGGGAATCAAATCCCTGGGGATGCTCCTGATGTCCTGTCCTAATAACTCCCCCAGCCACCTTATTAACAGTGTTTTTGTGTTTTTTTTTTTTTTTTCAGTAGGACATGTAGGACATGTTTAAGCAAGCAAAGCTGAATTGCACAATAAAAGATTTACCCTCTAAACCATGAACATCTGACCCCAAAAGAGAGTTTTTAGGAAACATGGGAGAGGAAGTGTTGAAAGCCAGAATTAGGATATCTGGAGACTCCCTCGTGCTCCAGCGCAGGTCCCCTTGTGAAACACCTCACGTTTATTTGGCTGTCACCAGTGGGCAGGATTTTGAAGTTTAGGGGGCATTTTTAGGGGGGAGGTTTCCATAATATTTTGTGTGTAGGAAATTCTCTGGGAAAATCGCCCTTGTTTTTATTTGCTCTGTAACAGCATCGTGGCTGTTGGCAGGCAGTGACCAGCAGCCCTTTCCTGCTTCCCTGCACGCTTTTTTTGGGATGCTGTGCCTGGATCCAGCAGCCACTAGGTGCCAGTGGTGTTTTACACGAGAGAGAGCTCCAGCCAAAGCCTAGGAAAAAAGAATTTTTCAGGAATTTGGGCAGCTCGCCAGCTGTTAAATATAGCACTCAGTACTCCTCACAGTTGCTCGTCCCTCTCCCGGGCTGCTGTCCCTCGACGTGGAGCCATTTGTGCCCTGCTACGTGCTCGGGAGAAGGGCAGAATTCCACCTTTGTTTTATTTTTGTTGGCCTGGGATACAAACTACCACGAACTGGGGAAACTTGTGTCCGCAGGAGGAGCTCCTGTGCACGACTCGAGCACACGCCACCTCCCTCCTGCACAGCCTGTCCCTTCCCAATTTACCGGAGTATGAGGAGATGCTAATTTGGGATCGGACCCGAGGCGCTGGGGGAGAGGGGAGAATCCTCTGCTGTCTCGGGGCTTTGATGCAGGATTTGGGATCTCTTGGATCCTGTGGTTGTCTGGGGCTTTTTCCAGGCTCCCACAGAGGGTATTTGTGTGCAGTCTATCCACAGCTCTCTGGTTTTTAACAGCTCCACAACCAGGATATACACGAGGTGAGGGCTGGGGACCAAGGAATGTCACTCTTCCAGTGTTTATTCCTTAAAAAATCCCAAATCTGGATGGGCACAATCCTGTGGATAGCTGGAGCCAGGCCAGGACAAGTCTGTGGGCATGGAGAGGAGTTTGAGGTGTCCAGGGAGAGAGCAGCCCACCCCAAGCATCCCCAAAGGACAGGGGCTGTCTAAGCCCCCACCAGCACTCAAAAAAGGACAGCTGAGAACCAGAATTTTATCCAAGACCGAGATTTTGGGGGATACAACAAAGAAGAAGAAAGGAACATCCATCCCATCAGAGCACCATGAGTAGCACCAGAGCCAGGCTGACCCCCAGTCAGTGACCAGCAGGGACTGGTGTCCCTGACTGGGATGTCACCTTCAAAGGTCGTTTGGTTTGGGTTGGGGGTTTTTTTTCCCAAAAAGGGGAAATACAGGTAGATATGTGATGGAGTGATAGATGAGATGGTCCCTGGGAGATGTAGCTGGGAAAAGGGAGCCATGCAAGCTCCAAGATAAAGCAGATCCCTTTGAGAGTCACATTATCCCACGGACTGAGGGGGTTTCATGGGACATGAGTTTCCCTGTGGGATGTTCCAGGGTCTGGCCAGCTCCAAACACAGAGTTGTGTCACCCTCAGAAATGTTTTTATTCTCACTCTGCACCTCAGATGAGAGCCCCTGTGTTGTACAGACCTCCAGGAAGGCGCTGGCTGAAAGGAGAGAGGTGGAAAATGCAGTTTTTGTACCCCCTGCCTTGCCAGCAGCCAAAGATGAGGCTATATGTTGATTCTTCTGAGCATAGATCCCATCACTTACACCTCAGACTTGTCTTAGACTTGTTGGTGGATATGGTTTTTGGCTTTGTCTTGCTCTCCACTACGAACCCACATCTCTACAATAGGAAAATAATATTTTCTTTAGGTTGGGCTGTGGGTTTGAGACTCCTTGGAAAATCACCCTTGCTTTCCAAGTCTGACCAGCCAGCTGCTGCTGAGCAAAGAGGGGATCTCAGTTGTGCCGGGGGGAAACAGCAGCACAACAGCAAATTCTCCATTGCCCTGGTTTTGGAGGAAATGAAAGCAGGACATCGGGAAAAGCTAATGAGGGAAAATAATAGAGCTGGCAGAGCTGCTGGAGCCTGGAGTACAGCTGACCTCTTTGGAAGAACAGTGTCAAGGTATTTCAGCAAAATCTCTTTTGGAGTGGCAAAATCTCTTCTGGCTTGTGTTATCAATAGCAAGGTACCAGAGCTTCCCCCATTTCTTGGGCTCAGGATCGCTCTGGAAAGGTGCAAACCCAGAACCCCACAGGAATCAATGTTCGTGGGTCATTTAAGTGTGATGGTCTTCCAAGGAGCAGGGCCTCATCATAAAAAAGATTTACCTATCAGTGACCTGGCAACAGGATCTTCTTAAGGTGTGGTCAATCCCTCACAGCCCTAAATCATGGATTTCCCCATTTACCCCTTAATTTTGCATGATGTGGTCTCACTATCGATACAACCTCCAAAAAGTCTCCACTGGGATCAGGTAAGGAACAATCTCCAGTGTAATGAATTCACAGCAAACTCAGTTCCTGTAGCACTGACAGGTAAATAATTACTGGCCAAAGAGGTGCTGGGAAAAGAGGCCAAGAGCCCCTTAATTTCTCACTTAGAAGTGCAGAAGTACAAAACTGCTGATTTTCTGCTGCGTGTGCTTGGTGAGGGTCACCAAAGGGCATGTGGGGCACACTCCTGAGCAGCTTGTGACCCTGCCAGCGTGACCTGGGATCGATCACTCCGGAGCAAAGTGTGCTCCTGTTTATCACAGAATATAAAAGGACTGAGGCATGTGTTTAAAAAGTTTTAATGATATTTCAAAGTCCAGTGGATGTCCTCGGATTACTCGAAAATCACAGGGTTGCATCACAGAATTTAGCCCAGGTTCTAATTTGTAACAGATGATTGAGATTTCCATCATTCCCCTTCATTCCCTTTAAACATACATGATTGTGCTCCAGTAAATGGAAATTGTGATTTTTCGCTACACTTCACAGTGCTAAAACTCTATACAAATCTTGTACTACTCGTACAAAAATAAGTGCTTCATGCACATGTTTTTAATACTGCTTCTTGCCCTTTGCTTTGACATCTTTCTGAACTTATATAAATAGCTGAAAAAGCAGACTAAACTTACTGAACATGGGAAGTGAGAAGCACTTCCTGCCAACGGTTTGAGAGACTCTCCTGGCTATGTTCCCCGTTGGCAAACACCACTTAAAGACAGATACAGAAGAGAAAAAAAAAAAGCCACAAAATCCGTAACACTCTCGGTTATTTGACCCTCTGTGACCAGGTTTGTCCTTTGCTGTGAAGCCAAACGTGGCCAGCAGCACCACAGAGGGCTTGTAATACCTTTAGGGTCACCCTAACGAGCTACTTCATAAATAGGAGGGGGTCTAACGGGACCTTAGACTGTACAGCTTATGGGGTTTGTTCCATTCCAGGGGAAACTGAGTCAGAAGACGAAAGAAACACTTGATTCCTGCAGTCACCACCTTGTCACAGACCCTCGTGCTTTGCACAGCTTGGGGGATGCACAGGAAAACCCCCTCTTGGAATGGCTTCTACTCTGCCACATCAAAGCACCTAAACCAGGTGAGAAATCTGGGGCCAGATCAGCTGGGTGTCATCAACCCAGTCGTAAATTCTTCCTCCCAAAAGGGTTTTTTTGGTCCTAGACTGAATAAATTCAAGTTTTCTTAGAGTGCATCACTGTGGAGGATTTACCATATAGGATTCAGGTGTCCACTGTTGTTACCCAGCTCTGGATTCCTCCTATTTCTCCACAGCATCATCACTCCTGCCTCAGACCCCACGGCAAAAATAAGTGGATAATGCCCCTGCTGTACACCAAAGGATGCTCCAGCATCCCCAAAGGGTTCAAACACAACACCAACTCTGATGCTCTCCAAATTAAGAGGTGTCTTTACTGTTGGCCTGAACCCTCTTCTACTACATTAATTTTTGCTGGAATCAGAGCAGGCAGCAGCCTTGATTTGATGCGTAAAGCCAGGCAGGGCTCTTTCCAACCTGGGAAAATGTTCTTAGGATATCATTTTATTCCTGTCGAGGTGCCTGCTATTACTGGGCCATGGCTGTGAGCTCTCGTGCTCTAATTAAGTAGAGAATTGGCCTTAATGAATAGCACTTTTCTGCTCCTCAGGCTTAAAAGTTTCCCTCTTTTACAGAGAATGTGCCATTCGATAGGAAGTTCACAAAAATACACTGGTATTTGCTGAAGTTTTGGATATGGCTGGGAGGGAGCAAAGTAAGAGGGAAAACCCTGCTGAATTCTTGTGCCCTGCTTTAAAAATAAAATTAGCATGGAAACCTGTTAAAAATTAGCCTCTTGGGCTGGGTAAAAATGTTTAGGATAAATGATTTTTTTGCCTCGGCAAAGAAGAATTTCTAAGAGCCTTGAGATGCTTGGTGGCACAGGGGGGGCAGGGAGAGGCAAACCCCCATGGCCAAGGGGTACCTCTGCTCTGCCTGGCCTGGGAAACTTTGGGGTGGAGGCAGGAGAATTCCTGATGCATGGAGGGGTTTGCTGGGCTACCCCATCCTTCCCCAGTCCCGGTCACAACAGCCATGGGACCAACTGTTTTCAGCACAGGTTGTTGCTTGTAAACACACACACACATACACACACTAGGTGTATAAATATATACACATATAAAAATATATATATACACCTGATAACCTCTCATTTCCTGGGCTGAGCTTCTGCTTTCTAGTGTGAAAATCTGATTTTGCATGATTTTTTTTGTAATTTCTCCTTTCCCCCTCCTCCCCGCCCTTAACATCCCGTTACAAAACTACAGACCTACAAGAATGAAACTCTGCCTAAAATGAGCCTTAGCCCACAGATCAGCTTAAAATCGTTGAGGGTGTTGAATTACCAGACTGAGATTGTTTTTCTTCTCCTTCCTGCCTGTGCTGGGTTTGAGGGAATTTGGTTAGAAGGCTCCGTAGCCGTCGCTCCGCGCGGCGACAGCAAAGGCGGGATAGGCTTCGTAGGTGGCGTACGTGGCCAGATCCTGTCCCATCGTCACTGCTTGCTTGAGCTGAGTGGCTGTGACAGCAGCAGCTGCGTTGGCAATGGTGTATCCTGGAGGCAAAAAAAGAAGGAAAACCTGTGGATTAATGGAAACCCATCCCAAACTCGCCATCGCCTGGTAGGTTTTGATGGGACAACTTTCAGTGGGAATGACTCGGGCAGCAGTGAGTCTGTTGGTGGGAATAATGTAGGTAAATTAAACAATTCACAGGAAAATGAAAGCATTTCTTCACCCATGATTTATTAAACATGGTGCTGGAAAAACAGCCCTCTCTGTTGAATATTTTTTCCTCAGGTTTTGATTATTTCTGGGCTAATGGTGCTCTGCACAGGTTCCCCCCCTGTATGGCACAAGGACGGCAAGGAAATAACCTAAAAGAGGGGGAATTTGGGCAGGATTCTTGGAGGAGATATAGCTCTGATCCCTTCACAGCCAAAATACAGACAGTTCAGGACAGTCATGGTAGGGAAACTCCCTCAATGCAACAGCAGCAAGAAAAGATTTAGTATGCAGGATATTTTTGTTTTTTTCTAATGGAAAATGTGGTTTCAACACTTCCAAATTTTCCATGGGAAGATGTAAGCGTGGCTATTTGAGGATGAATCACTGGGAAAACAGCATCATTTGGGGCTGGTTCCTCTGAAGGCAGGGCATAGCAGTTTGTCAACCAGAACGCAGTGTTTAGCTGTAAAAGAATCAGGAGTTAAGACAAAGCCTAAATTTGGGAAGAGCAGCTGGGGTATCCATTGGATCTGCTGGACCAGGCTCTGCTGCCAACATACATCTCCCAGGATCCTGTCTGACCAGGTGGGCAAAGGGGTCAACTCAAGGTCAGCCAGAGCCAAGGTCCTCTTGGTGGGGGAACAGAAATACTGGGCAACAGGGAGCATGCATTGCCTCACCAGAGGTGTCACTTTGGGGAAAAACATGAGGAATTCCTCACAATTTGAATATTGTGGTTCTCCTGAGTATTTTCTTTGCACCAGCAAAGCCAGGTGCAACACCTCAAGCAGGAATTGAGAAATCTGGGACTTAAGGCACATCTGCCACCATTGGGAGAAAAATGAGCTGTGAGCTGGGCATGGCCCAAGCTGAGCTTCAGGTCCCTGACCAAGTGTGTGCTGCAAGCAGCAACTTCAGTGCATGTCCATTTGCCAAGCTCCCAAGACAAATAAATAAGGGTGGATGAAAGAAAAGGAGAGATGCTAATTAAGCAGTAAAGTGGGGGCTGGATTCAATAAAGAGCCCATTTGGTTTCCACGCTGCGGAAGCTGCACAAGCCCAGACAAATTGATTTTTCTGTGGCTTTTGCGGACTCCTGTGGCAGGAAGCCGGATAGATGTTTTATTTTTTTATTTTTTTTTAAATCCATCCTTGAGATACTCCAAACAACTCAGTAGTACTGACTAATGCGCTCCTCATGTGCAGCTTGGCACGTGGTGCTGCCTCTCCATCAGAGCTACTTTCATGCTGGAGAGCACAGCAAATGTAATTCCTGTGTTTTCCATGATTTCCAAGCTGTTTTGGGCAGTTGCAAGAGCTATTGAGTATGAGTTTCTCAAAGTGGGAGGAAAACCTTCCACGGGGGTGTGAGAACTGGGATGAGATCCAAGCTCTCATGGCTGCGTCATTTCTTTGGCAGATGAAATCCTAAGTGTTGGTTCACAGGGAGCTGGGGGTGCTGGGGGCAGACGGAGAGCCCCTGAATTCATTAGCCATGTGTCCTTGCAGGGAGGATGGTGTTCTCCATCCTGGTGACACCAGGGCCAGGGAGGGGACTCATCCCATATGTGGCACTGGGGATGCCAGCTTTGCATCATTTCAGGGGCTCCCAATTGAAGGAGGCATTCACAAACTGGGAGGAGTGGAGGGGACGTGTGGAGCTGGGATGGGTTCTGGATGTTGGGATTCCCTGCCCTTGGACACTGTTCTGACTGCCTTGGACACAGTCCCAGCTGTGGCACTGACCTGAGGTGTTGGGGTTGGAGCAGAGCCCCCCACCCCAGTGCCCCCAGCCTGAGTTGCCCTGGGGTGTGGACACAGACATTTGGGCAGTCCTGGGATAGAGATAAAATCCTTTACAGGCAATAAACTGGCACAGGCTGCCCAGAGCAGCTGTGGCTGCCCCTGGATCCCTGGAAATGTCCAAGGCCAGGTTGGAAGGTGCTTGGAGCAGCCTGGGATAGTGGAAGGTGTCCCTGCCCATGACAGTGGGTGGAATTATGTGATCTTTAGGGTCCCTTCCAACCCAAAGCAGTCTGGAATTCTCAGATAAAATGCCAGACACACAAGTAACACAAACCACACAACCAGGCTAGTCCTCCGTGGCCAAAATCTGCTTCATTCTTCACACCCACAAAGAACCAGCAGGACAAATGACATTCCAGAAGCCCTTTGCTGTGGAGACATGCCCATACCTGGAAAAGCTGGCGCTGCAGGAGGCACCTCTGCCCCCTCCACGGGGATGCCCAGGGTCTGCAGGGTGTACTCAGCCGCGTAGGTCTTGGCCTCGTCGATGAAGGCGCTGAGCTTGGGCGGTGTGAAGGGATGTCTGTGAGGACAGCACCAAGTTAGCTGGCTTTGCTTTCCCCAGGGCTTTCCTGCGAGATGTTGTGATGCACTTAGAGCTGGCAGCACCCCACACAGCAAATGGAAGCATGGCTTCCCCGTGCTGCTGCATTAGCAGAGCTGCTCTCCTCCGAGTGCTCTGGTTCCTCGCCGGGGTTATCGACCCTGGCTCTCATGCTGGACTCGAAGTCCTTGCAGGGTTGGTTGTGCTTTTTCCACCAAAAGAAAAACCCTCCTGCGTTTTTTCTTTACAGTACCCAGTCTGGGTTTTTCTTTACAACGCACAGCAAACAGTGGTTTTGGTCAGAAATGGTTACAATCATATCTGGAGCTAAAATATCAGCATGTTCCTTCAAGCTCCCTTCATTTCCCCACAAGGGCTATCATTTGCTTTCTTTTCCTACAAAAAACCCCCCCATTTGCCTGATTATGTCTGGCTTTCTGTAATGTTTGCATCAGCAGGGAGAGCACCAAGCACGGCAGACAGCACTTAATTATACTCTGTGGATGTTTTTTTCCCTGTATTTTTTAAAAAAAGTATTTATATATATATATATAACTATATAAACATATATAATGCATAAATACACATTTAATAAATATTCTAAATTTTTTTTTTTAATAAACAGAAACGGAGACTTGTGTGCTTGGGATTTGAGGACAGCTCTTAGGTAAAATGTCATTTAAAAAATAAAGCCTAAGCCACAGAAAGCTTCCAGTAATGACGTACATGGTGGGGTTCTGGCTGGCAAGGGCAGGGATGGTGATTTTGTAGAGGAAGAGCTGTCTTTGATCCTGGCCAATGGCAGAGTGGAGCTGGTACACAGGCTGTCCCCAGTTGTTTTTCTGGCAGATTTCTTCTAAGATCTAGAAGGAAGAAAACAAATGGGATTTGTGCTGGGGTTAATTGCTGTGCAGAAGCCTCCTCACCTAATTCCAGCCCCTGTGCTGAGCAGCTGTCTTCCCTCAAAGGGTTTTCAGGGAGTGCTGGCAGCTTCCTCAAAGCTTAGCAAAAAATACAAAATAAATGGCAGCTACAATACTGCATCCACCCTGAAGTGTGAGATTCATCTAAATGCTTTATACTTTAAGATTTGTTTAATTCCAGAAATTATTCCCTGTTCAGTTGGGGATCCGAGTCCTTTGGCTGATTAGATTGTTTCAGTGTGGTTTTCTTTGAATTCTCCTCAGAAGCTCTGTCTCATGGATTTCTGTTTCAGAGGACTAAAGAAACTCGGGTTGCATTCATCTTCTCTGCTCTGCTGCCTCCCTGGCTTAGTGGGTTACCGAGCATGAGAAGTCCAAATAGGCTTCTCTTTAAAAAGAAAAAAGGTTGTGTTTCCATCCAATTAATTCCACGGGCTTCAGCAGGCAATTGCAGCTTTTGAAATGCTGAACCACTGTGCCCTCAGCCTTGGCACAGCTGATCCCCTGGTAATTGGGAATTGCTGTCCAGAAACACTCCTGCTTTGACTTGGGATTCAAGGGTTTTTAACCCACTGGCTGTGTGCTGTTGCTGGATTTGGTCACTTTCCATTAAATCATTAAATTGCTCTGACCTGGCCTTGAGCATTTCCAGGGATGAGGCAGCCACAGCTTCTCTGGAAAACCTGTATCAGAGCCTCATCCCCATCACAGCTAAGAATTTCCTTCCAGTATCCCACCTATCCCTTCCCTGGCACTGGGAAGCCATTCCCTGTGTCCTGCCACTCCAGGCCCTTGTAAAGTCTCTCTCCATCTTTCTTGCAGCCCCTTCAGGCACTGGAAGGCACTGGAAGGCCACAATTGGGTCACTCTGAAGTCTTGCTGTGGTCTACCTCATTTACAGCTTTACATTTGAATGGATTTAAAACTAAAAAGTAAAATTTAAACCTCACTGCTGCTTTTAATTTTGCCACCACAGCTCCAGCTAAAGTTTAGGGTCTTGCAGTGTAAAATGCTTCATTACATAGTTCAGTTCTCTATTACAATAGTTCATTTTTTCACTGTGGCAACATTTGTTTCCTGCTGTCCCAACTCCATTAAATGTCAGTATTATAAAAATGAATTTCACCTGTCCTAAGGCCCTGCAGAACCATTCCAGGGATTTCACACCTCTAATAGAAGGTGCCCCTATTCATGGCACAAGTTGGTGCTAGGTGAGCTTTTCTCCCTCCCAACCCAAACCATTCTTTGATTCTGTGATTTGTTGACAAAGTAGAGTAATGGGACTTTTGCAGGAGGGAAAAAAATCCCACTGTCCAGTTTTCTGAGAGAAAACAAGGATGTTTTTATAAATTTTGGTAAACTGGATGCTGTGGCAACTCAAGTGTTCAAAGGCAAAGACATGCTTCAAAATTCAGGGTGAAGTTAGTTTCTAGTGTTGCTCTGCACAATATAAGGGGAAAAGAGTGACTGTCAGAGCTGGACATTCAGAAACTCAGGGAATTTATTCTGGATTTCTCCTCAGCCCTCATCCATCCATCTGCATCAACAGGCACAACCAAATCAAAAGCCCCCCTGAGCCAGCAGAGTTTCTGTGCTAGGCTGGGTTATGTCAACACTTCCTTTGCCATAAACACTTTGAAAGTGTGCATTATTTTTCTATACATGTGCATTGTCCCCTGGTGAAGCCCCAGGTGATGCATTTTATGTATCAAACCCATCATGGGTGGGAATTCCTTGACCCGTGGTGCTTTTATACGGCACAACAGCCAGAACTGGATTAAGGCATTTATGACAACTTTCCCCTGGCACTTATGGTGATCTTAAAGGTCTTTTCCAACCCAACCATTCCATGATTCCATGAGAGCAGGCAAGGCAGGTGGGTATTGCAGGATGCAGCTGGTACCACTCCTTTTTTAATGTCTTTGGAGTCACGAGGATGGGTTTATTTACCAGGCTGCGGCGCAGGCTCAAGGAGCAGCCTGTTTTCCCAACACAACCCTTGGGACACGGACACTCTGTTTGGGGCACGTACCTGAGGGGCGAGTTTGATCCCTTGGGGCTTTAGCGTGACGTGGTTCATGGGGGTGAGCTCCATCCCTGGCAGGAGGTCATAGAGCTTTTCCTCTCCCCTCTTGTCTCCCTTGAGGTGGTATCCACGGCCCAGGCTCGGGAACGCCAGGTAGCCGCGGCCTCCCAGGCCTCGGACGCCCGCAGCCCCTACAGGTACATTCATGTAAATTTCTAGGAATGTAAGAAGGCATTAAACCGAATCAAATCACGGGAAAAAAGGACCCTGATTCTTGCTGAAATGGAAAAGTTAGCCCCGCTTGCTGGGAGGATTGGGAAGCAGGATTGGGCAGGAGGTGCCATGGCCTGGGACAACACAGGCTTGACACTGACACCCTTTCTTGGACAGGTGAGGGGTTTTGGGAAACAAACTGCTGCTTTCTGCCCATTTCCCATCTTCTCTGGTCAGTTTTGATTTCAGAACAGCTTTTTACCCAGCTTTGTAGCTGGAAGGCAGAGAGGGGACATCTGGCATCTTTTTGTCACCCGCCAGTGTAATTTCACCTTGAAGAATTCACAGCTTACACAATTTCATCCCTATATGAACAAAACTCCTTTTTGGTTTTGCCCCATTACACTTCCATTTTCTTCTCAGGGAACTCTCCTTGGGAGTCTGGGGAGACAATGAGGCAAGGGATAGGTGGAGACTTCTCACATCTGCTCCTTTCCTAATGCAACCTTTAGAGAAGCTGGTTCACCTGTGTGGGGAAAAACTTGAGGAACAAGGGGTATTCCTGCTGCCCTGTCTCCTTCCTGGTGAAGGGACAAAAATTTGCCATCATGATCCTTGCCAGGCCTACCAGGGGGCCACACAGGATCCCAGCCTGCTGTGGGACTTGGCTTGGGGACACAAGGTGTCATCTTTGGAAGGAAGACCGTATGACAGAGTTACTTCTTTGCCGGCCCCAAATTTACATCTGAACTGACCAAGTGATATCGGTATTGACATTTAATTTGGGGGTACCTGAGTGTGGGGATTTGATTTGGCTCCAGGCAGAGACACCCAAGTTTTCAGAAATACTTCCTTTTATTCATTGATTGAATTAATTATTATTAAGTTAACAATCCCCCAAAAGGGCTCCTCCATGTCCCAGAGCACAGAATGGTATGTTTGATCCCCTACTCTGCACCAGGGCAATGTGACTTCCTTGGAAAACTCCATGGCTTTGGGTCACAAACACTAGGACTGGCAAATTTTTCCCTGCAACTTTCAAAGCAAAGAGGAAACATAGTGGTGATGGCTGGCTGTGGGAGCCAGCTCTGAAGGGGGAAAGGAAAAGTGTTTCATTTGGAGTTCCCTGCTGGGGCAGGGCAAGGAGGGCAAAACCAGGAGGATTCATGGATTATTTACACTGAACTGAGGGCAATCCAGAAGTTCCCTCCAGGAATATGGTTATTTTTTTTCAGCTGGAAGATTTGGGAAAGACAGAACCTAAACCCTGCGTTTTCCACCCCTTTCTGAGCGGCATCCAGGAGCTGGGGCAAAGCCAGTGTTGGTGCTGGTGTCTGGGACAGCAGGAGGGGACACTGGGTGGAGGATTGCGGGCATGAGGGGAATTACCTCGGACGGAGGGGGGCCGGAGGATGCTCCTGTTGCCGAGCCCCTTGGCGGCGGGGAAGTGCAGGTTGGGGATGGCCGTGTAGGCCTGGGGTGCGTAGAAGACCGGGGTGCCCAGGTAGGCGGCGGAGGGGTCGTAGAGGTGGCCCAGGGTGTAGGTGTAGTCCCCCTGCAGCACCGGGGCCCTGCCGCCCGTGCCGCGCGTGTACCTCACGTAGCTGTCCTTGTCCACCGGCTTGGCCAACGTCACCTCGATCGGGGACCCGTCCAGCACCTTCGTGGTGGGGAGAGAGCACGGGATGAGCACAGGGGTGAGTGGTCAGAGTGCTTGGTGGAAATCCCACCTATGGAGGAACTGCCCCCATGTCCTGATGGGATGGGGAGATGGAGGAAACCGGCCCAAAAATGCCGTGATGGAAATTCCACCTATGGAGGAACTGTCCCCACATCCTGATGGGATGGGGAGATGGAGGAAACCATCCCAAAAAAGCCCCAACAGAGATCTCACCAGTGGAGGAACTGCTCCCATGTCCTGATGGGATGGGAAGATGGAAGAAACCACCCCCCAAATGCTGTGATGGAAATCCCATCTACAGAATAGGAACTGCCCCCACATCCTGATGGGATGGGAAGATGGAGGAAACCATCCCAAAAAAGCCCCAACGGAGATCCCACCTGTGAGGACGGGGAGCTGGAGGAAACCACCTCAAAAAAGCCCCAAATCTCCCTCATGCAGGGGGAAGGTGGCACTTGGGTGGGTGAAGGTTTAATCTGAGAGCGCCCAGCCCTGGCTTCTTCAGCAAAGGCTTCAAAAGGCCTCAGTTCCCTGCAAAGCAGCTCGTAAGCCGGCGAGATTCCCTGTGCTCCCGTGGAGAACAGCAGTGGCACTAAAAATAGGAGCAGGGTTAACACCTCTTTGGGAAGAGCTCCGGCTTTACAGTGAATTACATGCAGCGCAAGAAGGGCTAAATTCAGCAGCCTCCTCGCAAATCCGCAGCTGAATTTGGAGCAGATGTTTGGGCTGACCTCGTTTGTCCCAGTTTGCCATTCACACGCTGCCCTGCCAGTGTTTTTGTTGGCAGTCTGGAACAAGGATGTGAGTGTGAGCCAGGGGGGATCATAACCCCTCCTTTCCTAGTTCTTCTTTCAGATTTTCCTGGTTTTTTTTTTTTTCATCTGAGCAGTGAGCTAGAGCTGGGCAAACACTTAGCACAAATACAAAGAGCCAAAATGAATAGTTTGTGTACAACAGAGCTGCTGAAATACAAATTCAGAAGTGTAAAAGCAACCAGCAAAGAGAAAATCAGGATAACGCTGCCAGGAGTGTTTTGGAGCTAATAAAGCAGGTGGCTTTGTATAACATACTGCACCCCAAGCCCCAGGAATTAACATTTACAGCAGCTTTACCTTGCCATTCAAGGCTTTCATGGCCTCCACTGCGTGTTCTCTTTTATTAAAGTGCACAAAGGCGTAGTCTCTAATTTTCTTTACTCTCTCCACTGCACCTGTGGAAAACATTGGAATATTAATGGGAAGTGGGGATTAGTCAGAAAAAAGAGATCTGAAAGAGTGGTTCTGTTGGGTTACGAGCCCCTGGAGAGCAAAGGCTGAGCAAGGGTAGAAGAACAAGAGGTCAGTGTCCCCTCACCTGTCTGGATGTATATTCCACAGGAAAATCAATATATAATGGTTGCAGCATTTCAAGGCAAGCTAGAAGGTTCTGGGATCAGACACCAGTAAGATTCCCATTAAACTGGAGAGGTTTTCTCCTGTCCAAACCATTCTGTTGGACACTACCTTTGGTCTTGTGTCTCCCTTCTGTGACAGACCACGCATCAGCTGTGGGAACATCCCCATGTGACCCCCATCTCCCTGCTTTTGTACGTGCATTGGAGGCAGCTTCAGGAAAGTTGATGGTTTTGCCATAAAACAAGGAGGTTTTTCTCCTTGACAGGCAGCTCAGGATGTTCAGGAAGAATGGACAGCCAAGCCTGCCCTGGACAGAGCAGCCCAGGGAACTGGGATAAACTGGGACTGATGGGACAGCAGGTCTCTCCTTAAGAAACAGCCTCTCCCTAGGAAACAACCTTTCCCATGGCAGTGGGGCTTCCCTGGATGCCCAAATTCACCTGGACACAGCCCCAGTCAGGCTCTGCAGCTGAGGCTTGGCCCTCCTGGGATCAGGCTTGGGCTAGAGAATCTTTCTCCCAGCCTGAATCTTTCTTACATCCAATTTATCCGAAGTAATTCAAATGTAAATGATTTCTTGTTCTTTTCTAAGTCCATCCCCCACACTTTCCCCTTTCCCTTGTCAGCTGCTCTGCTGCCAGGAACTCATACTTTGCACTGAGGAGTCTGTCTCCAAAATAACCCTACCAGTCCTGCTTCCCATGGCCACAGCCTTCAGCCATTTCTTTAATTCCTCATCTTTTGTGCTCCTGTGGCTTGGGAAGCACAACATCAGCCAGCCCAGCCTCCTGTAAAACCCCCAAATATCCTTTGGAAACATGGCTAAGGAATGCTGAACAACTCTTCTGTTGGCTTCTTACCTCCTAAAGCTGAACAGGTGCACAGGGAAATGCCATATTGCCACAAAAAGCACTTACTTAGAAAAATGCAGGAGGAAACAAATTTCTTTGGTGTTCAGGGGGAGTCATTAGGAGCTGCAAAGGGCTAAATGAGCCTGTCCCAGCCTACAATCCAAGCAGGCTGCACGTTTTGGAATGACACAGGGATGGCAAAGTAGCACTTTGTATCCTTCTGGGACAGGGGATGATTTTCCAAGCCTGAATTTATGGGAGTTATATGCTGATGCTTTGTTTACAAGTGGAAGCTTTAATGAACTCACTTGTTTTGAATATCCCCCCTCTGCCTCCTGGAGAGCATTCCAGGACATCAATTCTGAGCCAAAAAATTCTGCTCTTCCCTGCTTCTGCCTCTGCTGGGCCAAGAAATGTGATACCACTCTGGGGTCAGCTCCATGGAGAGCCCACCCATGGGACATTAGAGAGGGAGCATTGCCCCTCCAGCACATTGGGACAGCACAATCTTCCTGCTGGGAACTCTACCAGGCTTGGATTGGGATTCCTAGGGAGTGAGGGCTGGGCTTTGCAGAGAGACAGCTCTACAGAAGTTATCAGGATGGGAATTTGGCTCAGATTTAAGGGGTGCTACTTGTACTGTATCCCAACTTGAGGAGCACAAGCAGCATTCCTGGTGCTGTCTGTGGAGTCCTCAGAGATGTGGCAATTGCTGTGCCATGGGGACCTCTGGATCATTTTTTATTGGATGACTTGTTGATGTCAAAACAGCTTCTTAATGTCCTGGATCCAAGGACATTTCAGCTAAGCCGTGCTGAAATGTGGCTCAATGAGTGAGGCAGAGAACCACGGCAGGGCAATGAACCATTTCAGATCCTTGGTGCCTCACTGTAACTTAAACTGCATTTTCTCTCCCCAAAGCTGGAAGTTTTGCTGCTCTAACGCACCCATGCCTGATTTCAGCCACCAATTTATTTTTATTAAAAACAAAAATAAAATTCCAACAAGAATGCTGAAACAATAAAAGGAAAATGAAAGCTGATGCAGAACTTCTGTTGTTATAGTGGAAAACTTCTTAGGAGCAAAGCAGATGACTGTTACCAAAGAGTCAAAGGGCCACAAATGTGTTTCTGGGGAGTGTGAGCTTGTTCAAAGCTTGGGAGCAAAACTGGGTAAATAAAAGAAGGGAACAGTTCAGAGAGTGGGATAACATAAATTTAACTCAGGGGTAAAATGGGGTCTGCAACAGCTTGATGGTGGCTAAAAGTATGAGCCAGAAATGTTGGAAGGACACAAGAAAAACTAGTGAAGACCTTTGCATTGCAGTCTAGTCCAGAAAAAGGCATGCACAGAGCAGAAATGAGAAGTTAGTGGAAGAAGAAATGAAGCTCTGCAGCGTATTTTAAAAAATTAATAGAAGGAAGCTAACAGTAGTGAGATGAAAGGAGATTTCATAGTGCCAGGCATCAGTTCCTAATGCCTAATGGACTGTGTGGCTTGCAGAGCTTCAGAAATGGGTTATTTTTACTTTGTTGGTTTTGGGTGGAATTTCCTAAAGCTGGAGCAACTCAGAAATAAAATCTCCTTTGAAAGCCAGCAGGATTTTTATTCCCAATTAATCTCCCGGCATTTTTTGAAAAATCTCACCCTAAGTGCATGTAAGATACACCACAAAGGAATATTGAATTAAACGGAAAGCACTAATTATTCACCAATTTACACGAGGACTGGGGGGATGTATGAAAATGAGTTCAGAACTTAGATAAAACAGATTTGTATTAAATCACTCTATTTTTATCACCATCCCTTGCCACAGAAGAGTGCTGAAGTCACCCAACTGCTTCACCAACTCCTTTTAAGAAAGACTAAACGATTCCAAAGCATTCTGATGACACGGGGCATCCCCATGCAACATTTTGGGTCTCTTCCAGCTGCCAGTCATCCTCCTTCATGGTGGCTGTAGGTGGGGATTAAGCAGCTCTTAATGGGATAGCATTTTGGGTGGGAGCCTTCAGCCTCACAACTCTTTTTGTGGCATTCCACACCAGGAAAACAGCTGGTTTTTATCTCTTGTGACATTTTCGGAAGGCAGAAATACTTCCATTTGCAGCACTTTGTTTTGGAGGCAGAGCAGCAGTGGGTTCCTACCTGGTTTGATGCTGTTGAACTCCTTCTCTATGGTCTCCTCGGTGGTTGAGAGCATGAGGTTCCTCACGTAGAGGATTTTCACTGAGGACATGGTGTCCTCATCCACCTCCACCTCCGGCTCTGCCCAGTCCACGGCGATGGGGTGACCCCACAGCTGGATCCTTCCTTTAGGGGAACAGGCATGGTCAGTGCTGGGGGGCTTTGCCTCCTCTCCCTCCTGCTCGTGCTCTATTTCACAGCAGAACAGGCCAAATTCAACAGACAACCAAAGAAACCCAGCCTTCCTAGCTCAAAGCACTGCTGCTGCATCAGCTCCCTTCCAAAAGCAGAAGGTCACACTTGGAATGGCCTCCTGCAAATACCTTTGGAGCCTCCAGAACTGAAAGAAGTGAAAATATGGAGTAATTGACTTTAAGCCTGCCCTTCCTGGAGTGCTCCCTAAAGGGAAATACTTCAATGCACTTATAAAAATCCCTTTTGGCCAGCAAACTTTAATTCCCCTGATACCAGAACAGGGATCCTGAAGTCCCAGTGGGATGGAACGAAACAGCAAAAGCAAGGATGGCTATGTGTGTGTTTGAATCTGTTTGGGTGAAGCTGCAGCAGAAAAAAGGAGGGACGCAAAAAGTCCCTATGCATAAAAGAGGGTGTGGAGGATAAACCCAGGGGCTCTGTGTGCACTGGACTGAGCTGCTGAGGGGCAGGGAAAGAAAAGAGCAAATAAATCACATTGCTGAATGCTGATGATCCAACTGGGTTGGTGTCCCCACTCCTTGAGGCTCAGCTCCAGATTCAAAGGCACCTGATGTGAGACTTCCACTGAACTCGAGGGGAATTTTCAGAAGTCCATATTTCTTTCTGTCTGCATGCATGTGTATTAACAAGGTTGCCATTTTAGATTTATCATTTAAGTTTGGTAAAGTTGCATTTATGGTTTTGTTGCACTTGTAGAAAATTCTACTGAATAATTTCAGAGGTGTTAAATTGGTCAATTTATTAAGAATCGATGGTATTGGTTAGATATTGATATGACTAATAAACCAGGATAAGATATAGTCATGAATAATAAACCATTTAGACCTAAATTTTTGAGCCAGTCTGAGGCTGTGATTGGCAGGGGGGTTTTATTCTGTCAGGACTCAACCCTTGGAATCTTTTCCCTCCCTTTTGCCTCCCTGGTCTCAACATGAATCATTCTAGATTGCTTTAATCTGATATTTCTTTGTCTGCTTTATCTGTAGGTTTGCCATCAAACCTTGTCGTGCCTTATATTAAACCTGCTTTTGCCCAGGCCTTTTTGGTGAGTCTTTAAGTGACCTAAGCCACACATTTGCAGCTGAGGTGACAAAGAAAATCCTGCAAAACACTCTTTGCCAGATCTAAAAAGGATCTCTGCTTGGACAACCTGTTTAAGAAGGGGTGGGAGCTCCAAAATGAGAGGGTGAGGATAGAATTTGGAGGCTTATTGGAAGTGTAAATGATCAAACTAAATGGAGAGGTGCTGTTCCCTTGGATTCCCTCGTGAATGAGCTGGGATTTGTGGAGCGAGGCTGAGCTGCCCTCCAGCTTTCAGCACTGCACAGATCTGAGCTTCCAGCAAGCAGAGATAAAGGCAGGGCTGCTCAGGGTTCTGTGCCCCTTTCTGAATTGCTGTTCTCAGTTCAAGGGTGGAAATGATGAACTGGTTGTCTTGCAGCAAGGAGCTAAGTTTGGTGTCTCTTGCTGAAAACCAGTCCATCTCCACCCCCTTGTTTAGCCAGAGACAGGACAAAATTTTAATTTTTTAATAAAAACTTTCAATTTTTGAGCACTTTACAGAACTCCCTCAAGGAGCAAGGAGGTTCAGTTTGAAGGAAGCATCTGATAATGATATTCAATCTCACATGAGCTGGAGACACATTCAGCTCTGGCTCTGAACTTTTTTCCAGTTTCTGCTGTATGCTTGAGGCTTCAGAAGACTCTGGCTCCTGCTCAGGCCTTTGGAATTCCCTAAATTGTTTACCAAGATGTGGAAATCCCTCATGCATTGCACATGTCTGCTCAGGGCTCTGAGTTCCTTCCATCTGTCTCACTACCTTTGCTTAAGATTTCAAGTGCTCTGCCTGGTCCTGCCTTCCTTTTCCACATAAAAACCAAGGGAAAGTCATGCTAAAGCACAGAATGTGCTCCTACCACCAGGGAGATGCTTGAACTGAAGAAGAAAATGCAGAATAAAAGGAAAAAAAGTCAGTGGGACATATACCCCGATAGAAAAACAAATTCAGTGCTCAAAATCATGCTCCTTTTTTGCACAATAAGGAAAAAAAAAAGGAATTTAAGTGATGCAGGGTATTTCATGTATAAAACAGGTGAAAGAAGGCTGGTGGTTATGAACAAATCTCAAACCCCAAGGTTTGTTGGGTACTTTCACCAGCTAGTGAGCTGTGTTCAACAAAGCAGTGCAGGAGCATAAGAAAGCAAGAGAAAATTGGTGAAGTCCCTGCAAATGCACTTAATGTTAAGTGACTTCTTCATCTAATACCTGCTAAACCTCTCTCCTTCACAATGGTCTTTGGCTGTCTCTCAGTGCTGATTTTTTTTTTAGATTTACTCTAAAGCAATTCCTCATTCCAAGGAAGAAATTTCTTCCTCATTCATGAGGAAGAAATTTCCAAATTTTTTTTGCAAAGTATAATTTTTCAGTCCGTGCTCCAGCCTGAATCTCCTCTCGGATGCTTTCCTGAGCGATTCTCTCTGAGAGGTCATAAATGAGTCTCTATTTCATGTTTAACCCAAGAAAAGCACATCCCACAGCATGGGAGTTGCATGGATGCACACAGCTAACTCTATCTGGCTGGATTTTAAATAAACCCAACCTCCTGAACCATGGATCATCAGCAGGAATCCCACACCCCATGGTGTCTGGGAGATCCTCCTTGCTCTGGGTGTTTCTAGCAGAAAACTGCTCCCTGAGGGCAGAGAACCCAGCCACGTTCATTTCCTTGGATTCCTGGGTCCCCTGGAGGTGTTGTCACCGCAGCACGAGGTCACCAACACTTTAATGAAGGGATGGGACCACTAGAAGGCTAATAATGGTGTTTTACTCAGATAAACATCAGCCTCAGTTGCTGTAGATGTTAGAGGAGCAAGAACTCAGCCATAGCCCCAAAGCAGTCACAAGTTTCACTGTTACAAAGCACTATATAACATTCTGATCCAATGGAAAGTTGCAACAGAGTTTATTTTGTTTTTCTAAACTATCACCTTTGCCACACTGCATCTACTTTTTACCCCATAGCCTGCTACCTCTTGCACACACACATGCCTCTATTCTAACATCTAAACTCTTAGCTTACTCTATAAAATCACATGACTACACTTTAAAACCCTTCACCATCTTGCCCAATACAGTTCTTCACTTATTTAAGGCATACTCTTATCTGCATCTATAGGAACAAAAGTTTATAATTTTTCTGCTTAATATCTGCGCACCTTTACTATTACATCAATCCAAGCTTCTCCCAAGGCTGCAAATCAAACCCTTCAGTATCTGTGGAAGTTTCTACCTTTCCATTTCCCACGAGCCCTGAGCTGAAGCCCCCCCTGCCCATCCCTGCTGACCTGGGAGCAGCTTCCTCCTGGCCATGGCTGCTGCCCGGTGGCTCTCGTACTCCACGAAAGCAAAGCCCCTGTTTTTGGTTTTGTCGGCTGCGCTGGGGTAGACGATGACGTCCACGACACCGTCCGTGACCTTCTTCATCTCTGCCAGGATTTCCTCTCTCTTCTTGGTTTTGGGGATGCCCCCCACGAACAGGCGGCAGTTGTCCACGCTGGCACAGACCCCCAGGAGCCTCCCATTCCTGAAACAGCAGAGCTGCTCTGTCAGGAGCCAGCAGCCAAGAGAGGGGAAGGTGAAAGCAAAGCCCCTCTTCTGTCCCAAAACAACAAGGCCAAGCACGAGGCTTCGGTGTCAGCTGTTCTTTGGGATATTCCAGTGGCCCTGCTCAGTGCAAAAGCTGTCACTCTGCCTGATCAAAGTCAGGCAGCAAGGCTGAAATGAAGGATTTGAGGGAGAGGCCAAAGCCAAATTTTGCTTTTCCTACCTGAGATTCTCCCTTTTGCTGCCACTGGGCAACTGCACCCCCCAGCCCAGGTCCCTGTGTGGTCACCAGTGGCTTGTGGCTTCCCACTCACCTCATGACTGAGGTTTTGGGGGAAGAAAATCCCTTGTCATGGAGAGGCACCATTTGAGGACTCACCAATGCCAACTTTTGTGCAGACCCCAAAATAAAAACTTCCTCTGTTCACCTCTTTGGGGTCAAAGTATGTCTTACAGGCCTGGAGAAGTGCAAAACTTCTTGAGAGGAGTCTTTGGAACCAGGGAAGGAAGTGGAGGAGGTGGATGAAGCCTGATCCCTAAGACCTTCCAACCTCTGCTACAAATGACATCTCCCAGACCTCCATGTACCTGGATCTGCTCAAGACAGTACACAACCCTTTTTTTTTTTTTTTTTTTTTTTTTTTTTTTTTTTTTTTTTTTTTTTTAATTAAAAAAGCCATACAATTGCCAGCATGGTTTATCTCAAAAGGTTTTTAAGCAAAGGCATCAACTCATCCCACTTTGAACTGGCAAATAACATTTAGTGTGGTTGAAATCCAACCAACGTGTCTTGATGGGCCCATCTGTTGTTGATTTCTGGGTGTTTTGTTCCCAATTTCTAGTCAAAAACACGAGGGCTTTTTCTGTTCCTTTCTATTAGGCAATGTCACTGTTTTGCCAATTGGTTTCCATCCTATTTCACCATTTTTTGCAAATGCTCCATCTCCCAGAACATATCTGCACAATCTGTCATGAGGGAGACTGTGAATAGACTAAATCAACAACAAACAACCTGAGGGGAACATAATAAACAGCACTGGTTAGGGGAAAGTTAATTTGATCCAAAGCAGAGTATTTTTTCCAATGTTCTGATAGCTTTTTTTTTTTTTTTTTTTGGTGAGGAAAAAAATTCCTGTGAAAGATGTTGACTTTAATGAGCAGTGACTGCACAGGGACACAGGAGGAGATTTCCCCTCAAAACACAGGGATCTAAATCACCTTGCTCTGGGCTGCCAGGAAAAATATCCCTGACATGCCAAAATAGACCAATATATATGATTTAAAGTTGCTTTGAAGGTGTTTGCCCTGCTTACCTGATTTCATAATTATTGAGTGTCTTTATTGCATTCTTGGCCTCCTGTTTATTGGAGAAGGTGACAAAGGCGTAGCCCCTGTTGTTGCCATTGAAGTCCATCATCATCCTCATCTCATAGATTTTGCCAATCTGCCGAGTGAGAGAGATTCATCAGCCAGGTGGGAGTGGTTAAAGAGGACTGAAATTTTAAAGCCCACCCAGGTCCAGTTCCATGGGCAGGGACACCTTCCACTGACCAGGCTGCTCCAAGTGCTGCCCAGCCCAGCCTTGGAACCAGCTCAGCTCAGCCCTGACAGGCAGCTCTGACCATCAGTCACTGATCAGCTGCCATCCAGCCTCACCTTCTCACAGAGGGGGATAAGTTCATCCTCAAAGAGGTCTCGGGGCAGTTTCCCAATGAAGATCTCACAGCCCCTCTCTGGTGGAGGGCCATCCCAGCCTGGTGGTGGTCCCCCATATTTCCTCTGCCCATTTTCCTGCCATAAAGGAAAAGAAAAGAAAGGTTCAGCTATCAATTTTTAAACATGGATCAAACCAACCCTGTCCCTAGGAATGACCCTTGAGGCAGACACCTTCCTTCCCTTCAGCTCCTCAGGGATTCAGCAGGGATAACGCAGTGTCCCACTGCCAAGGCTGGGATACCTCCAAAGTCCAAGTGCAGACAGTCAGGGAACTCCCTGGAAAATGGAAATCCTCCTGGCTCTGGCAGGGGAATCTCCGTGGGTTGTGTGTTAGTTGTGGGCTGGGTGATGGAACACTTGCAAAATTTACAACTTGTCTGGATTTTCCTCCAATCTGAGGATAACACCTGCCCACCCAGGAGATCCTTCTGGCAAAGAGCAAATCTTGCCCCCAAATAATATTCAAAGATGTGAAAGCCAGTCAGTATTTCCTTTTTGGTCTCTTTTGATAGATGAGTGTGTCTTTGTTCTCCTCCCCTATTCTTAATCCTATTTCCTTCCTTCCTTCCTTCCTTCCTTCCTTCCTTCCTTCCTTCCTTCCTTCCTTCCTTCCTTCCTTCCTTCCTTCCTT